>JAOXYI010233366.1:0-10877 GCA_028566495.1 Lithophaga antillarum
TCATGTCTCATAATACCTGTGCTGCCTTGCATATGGCTCAAAAGCCCATATTTAGGTGAGACCTTACAGCTAATTTTAGACAAGTGGAGACGGAAATCATTGCTCGGGCCCATGCTTATATAATCAAATGAATTAAATAGATGTATTTCTAATTTTACTTTTTTGTCTGCCTTACTGAATAAACTTAAGCCATTTTACAAAGTAGAGAACTAATTGTATATTTTAAAATTCTCGAAAATTTGTTGTGATGACTTTGCGCCGATGTTTGTAAAGAAAAACCATAAATATTTATAATCAAAACTGTAAAAATACATGCATGTCTATCCACTACCTGGTCTTTCCCAGTATTCATACATTTTTGTATATGTTAATCACATAGGAATTTTCTTTCTATATCGTCTGAAGTTTCATCCGATGTCAGCTTTCATATGCAGTGTCGAATGACGTTGAATGTTACATCATAACGTTACATTTATAGCCATTTTTGTCAACATTGCCATGTATGACAATATATAGTGCAAACAAAAAAGATACTCCACAACCTATATGAAGCTTTATATCATTGGATTCAGTGCGATCACTACTTTGTTATGTTAGTTTTTGACCAAGCAATAAAGAATACACAGTGAAATACTGTATGAAAAGTACAATTTTCCAGTAAAAAAATCAATTGTTTTCTCTATACTTCTATGCAAATTTGGCACCAAAATTGAGATTTTCAAGGCCAGAATATACAAAAACAAGTTCCATGACACTGTATTTTGATTTGATACATATGGATTTCGATGTAACTAACTGAGAAGTACCCCTATGCAAAATTTGATCAGGAAACAAAATAATCACCCCCAGTAACGTCTCATCTTAATGGCATTACTAAGAAAAATGTTAATTGTAGTGATTTCCAATACCTTCTGCTGATTCATTAACTATTTTCAGTTTTGCAAAGGAATATGCTCAGTGTTTTTCTTTGTATAACAAAAATTATAATACACATGAATAAAACATTTTGCTCTAATAATGTTTTCCACTCATAGTGTTTCTTTTTATTTCACTTTATTTTATATCTAACTTGTTAATTTGGTTACATATGGTTCCTACATGTAAATGGTTCCATACCAACTTTTCTGAAAGGTTAATTCTTTAAAACACTGACATCAAAAGTTGTGCTTTGAACCCACTTTGTTAGCAGGTCACAAAAAATTACTTTGGAACCTTCTGTATGTTTTTCAATCCCCTTTTCCTTTGAAATGAAATACAAATGTAGGTAGAATCTGGAATTTTGGGGGGTTCAGTGTATAAAAAGCAACACAGTATAAAAATGACTATCCATGTATATGCACAGCACGTTGTGTATGAAACGAGCACTTGTGGCTATCTCTACTATTTATATTGAATGTATATGAAAGCTAGACTAACGTAATGTCTCCATCCTTTAAAAGTAGATGAGAATTGTATTTATTACCTGCCAATTCTTTTGTTTCTCCAGGGACATCTAGTAACATCTTTTTCAACATTACACCCCAGTGATTATCTAACCACCTCTCTCTCCATGCTCTCATCAATAAAGTCTTCACCTTGTTACAGAAAATACTTCCTTTGGAAGCTGTGCTACTGGTACTTGAAGATTCCATTTTCTGAGTTAAACACTACAGACGACCTTAAACTAATAATGACATACATATGAATAAAAAATTTCAAACTCTATAATAACTGCAACCCTCAAAACATATACTTGATAATGACCATATTGCATTCACGTCAGTCTATTTAATCATGTTCAACACATTTTAAGTTTGCACAAAGGTTAATTTCTAAGATACCAGAACTCTTTCAACAATGAAACTTTACATCATGCAGTGTTGTGCCTAGGTCTTTTTAACAAACAATGACAAAGGGACATATTCCCCCAGTTACCGGTAAAAAGTTTGTAAGAGATTCCATGTGTCTCACCTGATTCCACATAACTGATTAAGGTTTATCAGCTTAAAGTATCCAAAAAATTAAATCCAGTAATCTGTAGGAAATTGATTTTTTTATTTTTAAATATTTGCAAACAGGTACATTTGAACATATAACTGAGTATACATTTAGAAAATACTAGAGAGTTTCATCTGTTCATTTTTTCTCAAATGCCTACACATGTATGTGCATATGTATTGACAGTTTCATCCAAATCTACATGCAAACTGTTATGTACATTTTTATACATGCATTAAAGCCAGTCCATTTAATATAACCTGTCTTGGCCCATTGTTATGCAGAGATATGTTTTCAACAAATCATGCTTGCTGTTGGAATATTCAAATTCACAACTAGTAGCACTCATTGTGCAAACAATCTTCAAAGCAGCATATATGTTTGGATAATCAAGTTTATCACAAAGTTTGATACTAGATCTTTCACACTGTGCCAGTAATGCAACCATCTATCTAATTCTGATGGCCATCCTGGTGGACTTGGCAAGTCAGAGTGATAAAAGTCTACAAATGACTTTAACTTTTCATCAATTAAGTTGAAATTAAGCATTTAGACGAGAATAAACAAGTTTGTCGATATATGGTACTGTAAGCATATGCCTTCAGTACACTTCTGGCATTTCAGGGGAACATTACTGCATTGCATTTGTCTGCTGCATGTCCTAGGCATAGAGGGTTGAACTATGTGTTCTTCCCCTAAAGCTACAGCCTCCTCATACCAAACCAGAAACTTAAGATTTGATATTTTCCAGGATTTCGTTCACGACTGATATTACTGCTTGTATAATCATATATGCGGATATGATGTTCTGTTTTCCCTTAAGTTTTCTACTTAACCCAACAGTGTAACCCTAATTAAATTTAATTCCTGCTCATTTGTTAAGGAACATGTCATTTGTTTCACAAGCGTGACGTCATTTTATTCTCTGCTTTGACATATTTGGGTAGGAAGGTTGCAACAGGGGTTGTATCATCAGATGGTTCACTGGGAGCTGGGGTAGCTTTAATTTCTCAACTGTTTCTGATGGGGCTTTTCCTAAAGAAATAGAATGAGAAGAATACTGAAGTTCATAAATCATATATATATCCATAGGACCAGACAAGACCATTATCAACAAAGGCTCAAACACAAACACAAATGAGGATGCAAAACACAGAAGCAACACTGAAAACTAAAGCTAGGACAATATGAACTCCCATAAAATTGGGCAGTGACATCAGGCGCTCCAGAAGAGTAAACATGTCCTGCTTCACATTCGACTCCCATCATATTTCCCATTGGTAACAAGTTGTAAATCAGGTGAAGAGAACGGATAATGACTACGATACAAGTCACACATCCATAATCATCTGTGATAGGGACACTCCATACTGGTCAACCAACCCATAAATTTTCCGGACATATTATGAACCTTAAATTATACAAATGTTATATAGAGAAGGTCTCTACCTGGTCTAGCGGAGTACCTGTTCATTTTTTTTCCTTTCCTGCACAACATGCAAAATAAACTAATACAGGTAAATATTTTGAGATTTGCCCTACAGGTAATTGCGATTGCCTATTCAGCCATTTCAGGACAATACATTATTACTCAACAATAGAAGCATTTAAATCACCTTTTCAATTGACACTGTTAACAAACTAATGTGTGTTTTTTGGGTTTTTTTTTTTATTTTGTGGGAGAGGAAGGAAAATGGACAGCAAATATAAGCAGAGTTTTATTTATTACAAAAATGTATTTTGGGGAAAAATGTATCACATTTTTACATATCTATGTGCTACTACCCTTTAAAATTGTTGACTTTGACTGGTGTTAGCTGTACTCAGTATGAAAACAAGGGTAAATTTTGGGAGATTTCAGACAGTTGGGAATAAGTGTCCATTATGAGGGTAGCCCCTCAGCTGAGGGGTAATCCCTCAAATCAGAGACATGTAAAACCAGAGACTGGCGACTTCTCGAAATCTCGTGAAATCTTGCGGCCACAGATTTCAAGGAAATTAATTGTTGTCGAAGTTTAAAGCTGAATACACTAAAACTATAAAATATATTGAAATGAAACCTTTTATACTCTACTCTGCCATTATTCAGCTTTACAAATATATAATTTGTTTTCTGGTATCTTTAAAAATGAAGGAGGAGTATCAAAAGGCCACAAGTGACCCTAAAATTTGAAAATTGCTAAATTTGAAGATATTTTTAAAATTGTTTTCGACTTTTATTGTCATAATATTGAACTGCTTGCAAATATTATAGTAAAAACTGTCAAAACCTATGGATAAATATCATAGGAACAAAATAAAAGTTACTGCAGTTAAATCTGTATATCTGTTAAAAAGTAGTTCGAAAAGTAAACAACTGGTCAAGTGATATTTTGAATATCAAGCTGAACAGTTAACGGGTTGCCTATCTCTCTAATTATATGTCTCTGGACAAACAGTAGAGGTTGACATGGACAATTTCATAGGTAAGAATATAGTGGAATATTTTGGCTTCGTTTACTGGGTGACAACAAATGCTATTCGTACCTGAATATTCACTACTGACGTTAGGAACATTGCTGTCCTCACTTGGACTTTTCACTTTCAACAACAGTTACATCCGATTCAGATGGATTACTGTGAGTGTCGTCAATCACCTCAGAGTCATCTGTAGTTTTTTGCACCTTACTTTGTTGTGTAGATGCTCTCATAAATAAATCTGTCAACTTAGTTTGAGTTGAACGCTTCATCACGATCAGGTTGCAAAAATGCCACTGTTTCGTTCAATGTTTTGAAATCAACCGGGAAGTAACTTTTACATACTTATTGACAACCCAACCGTAAACGGGCAACTCTAAATTTCCGTGTGCATCAAAAGGTTCAATATGCCACAGCACACAATTAAGCAGAATCACAGAGACCAATACTACATCGTAGAAAGGTATTGACCTCTCTCCTCGTTTTCTTTCTTTCTCTCTCTCTGTTTTTGGGTTTTTTTTGTTTTTTTTTTTACCGAGGCAACTGCCTCGGCTGCCTCAACGCAAGCTACGTCTGTGATAATTCAGATAAATAATAGTTAATAAGGGATTTATTCAGGTTTAAAAAACTGTAAAATTTAACACAAGTAAGAGTACAACACAAGAAAATCCTGGATAATGAAGGTAAGATTTCGTATCATGACAATCTCACAAAAAAGAGTTGCTTAAGGTCACTTCCCCCTAGTTTTACGTGATCCTATGTGTGCCTTCCAACTGTAAAGATATGTATTGATTGATTGATTGTTGTTTAACATCTAAAGATATGTATACATATGATCTGGAACATATGCATTGTCTGAGTACTCATTGACATAGTCTTGCACATACACACTGTAAAGTAATCAATTGACGTCTTTAGGAGGGGGAGGGGTATATTATAAAACCTTATACAGAACACTGTTGGAGGCCAATTGGTCTAGGTAGATGGTCACATCGATCTGTATAAATTTCTGTAACCTATTACCTTCTGGTTGCCAAAACGTAGCTGAAAAATGGCTGGAACTGAAGTTGAAAATTTTGTCAGTTAACAGCTGCATGTGACATTTATTTCATTATATTACTTGTCCTGCCTCAGCATTTTCTTAATCTAAATTGTTTGACATCGGAAGTTGAGTATTCAATCAAAATTGATTATTCTTTTCCTTAAATTGTCTGTCAATTTTTTCTTGACAGCTTGCCCTTTCAATTCCTGGTCCATAGCCATGTAAGCAATTTAAAATAAAAAAAAAAATTTTATGCCTCAACATGAATGTGGAAGGGGCACATAGTGTTACCCTTGTCTGTCTATCTGTACATCCAAATTGTTTTATTAAGTTTTGATTTAGGTCCATTTTTTGAATAATAAATATGACATTTAATGAAACTTCATCAGTGGATACATCTTGGGTGGTTCTGAACAGTTGTACATTAGTTGGGTCCCCATGACCAACATTTTATACTTGAGTGACTGTGGTTAAGTTTCACATAAATTTCAGGTTCATTTTCTTGAATACTAAACATAGTATATCAATGAAACTTCATAAGTGGATACTAAACAGTCATACAACAATTGGATCAGCATGGCCTACATTTTATGTTTGGGTGACTCTGGTTAAGTTTTGCATTTAGGTCTATTTCTTGTGTACTAAGCATAATAGAGCAATGAAACTTTATTAATGGATACCTCTTTGATAGGATGGGGCATCCATGTCTTACAGATACAATTTCTATTTGTTGGGTAATTGATAGAAAGTGAAGTTTAGAAATGGGATGATTCCGAATAAATTTAATTCCCATCAAAGACAGCTAAACTGCTTGTCAGTACCAGTTGTCACATGAATTTAATAAACAGGTTTTAAATTAGTTATATTTAAAGATGCAAGAAGACTTAATTGTTCATTCATCGTACAGACAAGTTTTTAAATATTTTATTTGTCAGTTTATTACTATTATAACACAATGAAATAAAATCATTTCTGTTTTTTTTGTCTTGTCTTTATGCCAGGTAATTTAACACACCATTTGACATACAGTTTTAACAGATAGTAAATATGTTTGTTCTAGTGAAAGCAATTTTCAGCTGTTTAAGTTTCTTAGATTATATAACCCTGTACTGATTGAAATATCCTAATAAAACTGTTACATGGTTGTTTATTTTGGGTAATCAACGTCTTTTGTACTTTTGTACAATTTGTGACCTTTGAGAAGTATGCGCTTTGGCATTGGCAGAGCCAGAGGAGGGTTTGGGGGCTGGAACCCCTCTTTTATCGGAAAGTTTTAACAAAAGAATCATCAAAAATGGTCAGTTTTGGAGGGAATCCCCCTTTTCATATGACTTAATGACAAAAAATCTGGATGGAACCCCCTCTTTTAAAAATTTTCGGGATCTGCTTCTGCACTTTGGAAACAGTAGGTATTCATTTTGGTCACTGTTTGTTTAAGTACAGGCAGTGATGCAGTCCTGTGGACAGTTGCATAAAAAGTTTATGGTACCACCATGACATAGCAGTTACGTTCACATTGTTTTCAGGGTTGTCGTCGTGATTCAGTTTAACAAATAATACTGTTAATGATCATTTTAATGTATCACCTGTGTAGCATTTGTTACAAATATTGATTACTCTATGGCTGTCTTGTATTATCACCTGTATTGTCACAGTAGATCCATTTCACACTTGGCAGACATGGCAGCCGTCATATGGAGATTTACATATCAAGTATTTGTCCTGATTCAGTTATTTTTTAATTTATGCCTCTTTTGGGTGAAGTTATATGAGACAGCAATTTGGGACCACTTACACATTTGCTGAGCAGCCAGTTGCCCTTTTGAAAGAATGTTGAACATACGTTGAAGAATTTAACATACTGCATGGGCTGGAAAAGTTGGAATTTCCTGGAACAGACCAAACAGTTTTAAAGATTGGCATTGATTTTTCCCCTGAAGATTTTTACTGTTGTAGTGTAAAGAGGAAATAAGATCTGGTTTCGAACTTTTGTTATTGAGGGATATCAGCCTGCATTGTGAGATATTTAAATTATGGTTATTACAACATACAAATACAGGAAAGAACCAAACTTAGAATTAGAAGCCTTGAGTTGTGCACTTTGATCTTTGATAATCAAACAGTGTTCGGTGGAAGATAACATACTTCGTATCCACTGCACATTTACAATTGAAGAATGTGCTGTAGAGTGTCTTTTTCGCCATTTGTGTCTGTTTATTCCCTCACTATTAGGTGATAGGTGCATAAAGTTTTACTCGTATCTGTTTGTCCATACTTTAATCTCTACACCCTGCATTTAGTTTCTGTTGTGTAACTTCAGTTTCAAACAACAGATTTAACTATTCATACAGTGTTAGAAATGATAAAATTCAGGTCAAGTTTGGTTTTGACATTTTTCTTTTTTCATTCTGGAGTTATGGGCCTTGAAATATTTGAAAAATGTTTTTTTCAGGTTTCCGTTCAGTAACTTTAGTTTCAAACTAACAGTACATTTAAAATTTTTACACAGCGTTACAGATGATTAAATATAGGTCAGACTGATTTTTATTTTCATTCTGGAGTAATGGGGATTAATATTCTGAAAAATAGGTTTTGAGGTTTCTGTAGTAACTACTGATTTGACTAACATTTTTTTGCAATACTACTACTACAAATTATAAAATACAGTCAAGTTTGATTTTTACTGAATTTGCTTGTCTTTCTGGAGTTATGGTCCTTGAAATTTCAAAAAGTGGCCGTTTCTGAGGTTTCTGTTCAGTAATTTTAGTTCTGAATGACCGATTGTTGTCAAATTTTTCACAATGTTACTGTGAATTATTTCAAATGCTAGATGGTACATGTATTTACAGGGTGTTGCAAATGATAAAATGCAAATCTGGTTTGATTTTGACAGGCTTTACTTTTGTCATTCTGGATGTATGGCCCATGAAAATGTGAAAAATAGTAAACCTCTTCAGGGACTTACTTTACTCTATCAAAGAAGCTGTACAGTTGGGGCATCTGTGTCCCATGTATACTTTCTTCATCTTTTTTGTGTGAATTGAGTATGTTTGATATTAATTATTGGGCCATTTCTGATTTCTTTTTACGAATTTTCTTTTGTTATAGCCTAGATTAATCAGTAAACAGAAAAATGTTATTAGGGTTAAAATAAGGATAACAAGAAATCTTAAATTAGGCTGTCTGGATAGCAAGACAGTGGCTTGAACTGCACCATTTTGCAAAAACAAAACAGGTGGACAGTTGTAAATATTTACAAAATGAGGAAACAATTAAATTTTTTCAGGTACCTGTCCAACTTACCAAAACCAGTGAAAGAATGGGACCATTTTGTGCAGTTTTTCAAGGGAGACGGTATAAATAGTAACCCTCCTCTGCCACCAACAGTTGTGCCATGTAGTCCACCAGGTGCTGATGAAAAAACAGAAGGTAATTGTTCATTTGGAAAAAAAAAGATTGAATAACTGAAGTGAAATTCAAACTGAGTAGCTCCTTTGATAGAAAGACATATTTTGTTGTTACTCAAAGGCAGATATGTCTGGAAAAATATAAACATTCTTGAATATTTGGCATTTCTTCAATGTAACCTTTGGCAATATTGTAGATACGTTGCAATTTTAAATTGAAATAAATCATACATCAGTGTTCACATCGAAATAGTTGGTATTTCCGAATGCTAAATTGCCTATTTAAGTCCTGATTAAATGATTGAATAAAACAGGGCTGTTTCATTAAAACATAAGTAGGACCTAGCTAAGGAGTTTTGAATTTACTTCTGTGGGTTGATTTGAAATTCCTTATTAGTATCAATCTGGAAGTACCTTCCCTGGGTGTCATGTATGTTTTTAATGGAACAGCCCTTAGGATCTTCATGAATTGAAACTAATTAAAAGTTAAGAATTTGTAATACAGAAGTACAGGCTACTGTACAAAGGACAAGGTAGGATAAGGGCCCTTTTTGGCCCCCTTTTTTGAAAATTTTGAATGAAATACACATAGTTGTATTTTGTACCCAAAGACACTACTCTTAAAGAGAAATAAATTTTGTAAGTCAGTTTTGTCAGAGTTATGTCACAGTGACGTCGTAAAGTCACTGTTAATTACCATTTCTTAGCAATTTGCTCAAAATATGGAATTTTTCCATAGTTTTCAACAAAATTAACTATAAGCTATAAGCGGATGCGAGTACCACTGATATATTTTTCCACATAATGTAACAATGCAAAGTTTGTGTGTCTACCAAATATTTTGGTAGTACTTGCATCCGCTCATATTTAAAACAGCCAAAATTTGCTATTTTATTGCTGTTTTTGGACTTTTTTTTAGTACTTCTGCAGTTTTCAGTCATGTTCGTGCATGCTATTTGAACAGGAAATCATTCTTTTACAACTTTAGTGTACTGTTTTGTAAAGCTTATCCATTTAGGTGTTTAACAACAAAATCAAATTGTAAATATGATAAACTTTAAAATTTGCCAAAATTAGGGGGCCAAATATAGCTCTTACCCTACCTTCTCCTTTACCTGTATATTTTAACTTTCACAGTTTAGAATAACGGAAGTATGAGATTTTTTATACAAGCAAACATGTCATTTCATATGTAATGGCTCTTTTGAATTAGAAATTTAACAAAAGTTGATTTTTATGTTTAAATAAAGAAATTCTTAAACAGTGTTTCAATTAATGTTGTTGAAAATCTGTTTAGATCTGGAATCAATGTTCACACCTTATACACCGACGCAGTCTTTCACTGTGTACAACTCTAATTTTCCTCAAGGTAGGAAGATGCTTTTATTTTGTGGTGTTTCTCTTGTTTACTCACTGCTTGGCATTGTAGGGCTTGAGTGTTTGCAACATTCCAACTTTACAATACTAGAAAGAGTGTGTATCATTTATCCTGATTCCTGTATTATAGAACCCTTATTGTAGTCAAATAAGAAATTAACCTTTTTTTTGGTGAATCTTCTCTTCACAGTAGTAAATATAAATCAAATTTCATTCACAGGATATTTTGATACTGTTTGTCACAGTATAGTTCTTCCTACAGAAATTCTTGGAAAAAAATAGGGTAGCGTTATTCAGAGTTTGATAGTTCAATGGTTTTGAGTCACATGAAGACTTTCCTTCACAAACTTCACTCATACATGTACCAGTTTCATATTGAGGGGGAATATTTTGGTAACAGTGGTATGACTCTCTGTTAACACCATCAGATGCTTGACAGTTGTTTTTCATGCTTTTTTCCCTAAACTGATTTTCATGACCCGTTAGGTCAGTGTTACTTGAATAAAAAATTAATAAAGTTTGATTCTGATAATTCTAAGCTGTACTATTTATGTAGTTAAGATTCAAGAAGATTATATCCTATTATCAGACAGTGGAAATTACAAGTCAGTGGAGAT
>JAOXYI010233475.1:0-10876 GCA_028566495.1 Lithophaga antillarum
TTGTACATATAGTGATTGCATAAGGTCGATTTCTATCTGACGCATCTATATTGTTTGTCCGCTGCGAGTACAATACGGTATCTTCTTGCTGAAATCCGTATGTTCTTTTCAGCTTTGAATACACTACAAACTCGAGATGTATTTCATCAGTAAACGATTAAGATTTTACAACAACAGATTATATGTTACAGTTTTTTGTTTCTTTCTGTTTTCTTAATAGAAAAATAAAGTAGAAATAAAAACGATAAGCCTGCGAAGTGTAGGTTGGACAAAGGTAACATCTGTTTTCTGACATAATGAGGTGTAATAGCGTCATGTTTGCACATTTGTCAAATTTTGTGATTCAGTTTAAATGTGGAATATACTATGCCTCCGATGATTTGCTACCTTTATAGCCCAAGGCATTTCTGTTACCTGTGGCAAAATAACATGGCTATTCGTGTCTGTATAATGTTGTTAAATAGACAGGAAACGGCGATATTGCTTATCAAAACCATACACGGACTAGAAATGTATAAATTTAAAGAAAGGGTGAAAATTTTTAATCAAATGGTTTTCTTGATTTTTATCACGAAATCCGAAAAAGTTATACAAAAAAATTAAATCTGATGTAATCCATTATTTTTTCTCGTTAAGATTTTTTGAAAGCAAAACAAACTACTAAGTAAATTTTAAAAGTATTCCCATTCACTAAAGAATTCATATTACATTTACGTAGAAGATCATTGTTAACAAGTTCTTCCACCGCAAAGTCTCATTTTTTTTTGTTGAAAAAGCTCGATGAGGTTTGGGTTAATTTTTTAACATCATACTACAAATGGCATAAATATAGTTAACAAGATTTCAGTTTTAAACTTATCTGTTCTTATAGTAAAATGAAAATTAAATATAGGAACGATATATACATTAAAAAAAGAAAAGAAAAGTGTAATATGTTTTTTTCTTGTTTTGTGAAGTTTATTGAGAAATGTTGTGGCAAACTCTCCAACGATACCACTCTACGTTTGTTGTCAACCGCAATCTTGGTTCTGGCTTGACAGACTTATAGCAACAAGATCACGTGACAAGTAGTAGGCGGAGAGGTCAATTAGGTGCTTCACTAGAGTTCCCCTGATTACAATATAATGCGCAATTTCAATGGGTGATAATGAGCGTTCATACTAAAGTTTGAATTTATCCACTGAAGTGAAGATGGACATTTCAAAATTTAGTATTTACGTATTTTGTTACAATTTGGACGGTTTGTATGCTGGATAAAGAATTCATGTAGTTATTCATGAAACAGCCTTGAAATCGAATGGTATGTTTTAAAACCTTTCTACCTTACGCGCTCATGGTTTCAAAATTACCCTTCGATTTCTCAGCTGTTCAAGGAACATAAATATCTACCTTCATTCTTTATCCTATACTAACAGTTTGTTAATATTGTACCCAACCCTTTCAGTATCATGCATTATTCAAGGAAAATAATACACTGTCACGAAACGTAGTACATGTAGTCAGCCAGTTGTTAAGACATTTCCAAAGATTGAAACTGTGATAGAGCAACGTTCTCTATCTTTTAATTTTCAGTTTTATAATGGCTTAATTATTGACTACCATGTGTTGAGATTATTTCGGGAAAGTAACATTATACTTTTTGTACAAGCCCATTGTTGACGTCGGCCGATTGTCGACGTAGCCGTGGGCAGAAGTAACGTCAGATGGCAATAAATGTATATGGATGAATAGACGTTCGTTTCACTATCGCCCTAGATTACCGTACATTTAATGGTGCCGTGACCCATGGAGCTCGAAAAACTGAAGTCCGTTCGTAGCGGAAACAAAAGTGTTATTACTAAACTCTTCCGAAAATTCGATGAAGCAAAGGAAAACCGCGGAAACACAGATTTTGATCCGGAGGAAGTGATTTCAACTTTTGAAAAGATTGTTAAAAAACTGACAATGATTGAGACATTAAGTGAAGAGATTCTCGCATTAACTGGACCAGAAGATGTTGAACAAGAACTACTAGATTCGGAAGATTATTCGTTAAATTTGGATACAAAAATACGACATGCACGTAAGTTTGTCCAACAAATCCAAAACCCGGAGTCCAGTCAGACCGAAAGTCCACCCTTGCCATCTCAAAGACTTAATTCAGAATGTCCGCCGTACGTCCCAACAAACACACAACCCCTAGACAGGCCATTTGAAAATGCACACGCAACTCTCAGCCATACTGTCAACTTACAACCTAGCGTGCTTTCCGCAGCAAGTAATCAGAGCCATCAACTACCGAAACTAGCCCTTCCTACTTTCTCAGGAAATATTTTAGACTGGCAAACCTTCTGGGATAGCTATGAGTCTGCTGTACATGACAATCCAATGTTAACAAATGTACAAAAATTCAACTACCTGAAAGCCCAATTAAAAGATGAAGCGCTCGAATCGATTACTGGTTTTGCCCTAACTAATGCAAATTACGAGGAAGCCGTCAACGTATTGACCGAGAGATTTGGCCAGACAGACAAAATTATTAACTCATACATGCAGGCCCTACTAGAGATTCCGCAACCGAGAAATCAACTCACAAGTCTACGCAAATTTTACGACAAAATGGAAGGTTATGTGAGGGGTCTTGAAGCATTAGGTCAGTCACAGGACACATACGGCAAACTACTGGTACCAATTATTATGAGTAAACTACCGGGAGAAATCCGGAGAAACCTTGCACGAGAGCACAAATCAAGTACATGGATGTTACGCGATCTCCGCCAGAGTATACGGGAAGAGATTAATATCATGGACGCAGGACAAGGAGTCGACACGCCTCAAAGTATACCAACTACATCATTTTTTCACGCAGGAACCAAGCAGTCGAAGTCTCCGAGAAATAACAACACAAGCCAGAAGAATGCGCAACAAAGTATCGATAAACGACCATGTATTTTCTGCAAAGAGATACACTCTCCGTCAACTTGTACCAAAGTGACAGATCCGTCAGCGCGCATGAATATTGTTAAACGGGATAAGCTATGCTTCAATTGTCTAGGAAGTCATCGTATTAGCGAATGCAAGTCAAAACATACATGCAAAACCTGTAACAAGAAACACCACACTAGCCTATGTAATGGACGCCAAAATACATCGAGAGAAACAAACGGAAATGATCAAAATGAATCCAACAAAGCAGCAGTCCACTTGGTTAACGACAAAAAAGACGAAGATACCGTAATTTTGTACTCACAATCGACAGAATCTCGATCAGATGTTTTATTGAAGACAGCCGTCGCGCCAGTGGGATCGTGGGACATGTTTATAGACACAAACATACTATTCGACGAAGGAGCCCAAAGATCATTTATAACATCAGAACTTGCTGACAAACTGAAATTGCAGACAGAGGGGTCAGAAGAATTACATTTATCAGCTTTCGGAGGAGATAATAACAAGAGTAGAAATCTAGAAAGAGCTACAGTTTACTTGAAAACGGACGCCGGATGTAGACTACCGATCAAAGTTTTGATAGTGCCCAAAATCGCAACACCTTTACATAGCAACAGGAGTCAGATCGACAGCCGATACGAATATTTACGTGGACTAAAGTTAGCCCATCCAGTTTGTCAAGACGACGCTTTTGAAATATCCTTATTAGTGGGAGCAGATTATTACTGGGACATCATCGAGGACCATATTGTACGTGGAATAGGGCCTACCGCTGTCAAGTCCAAAATCGGATACTTACTATCAGGACCAGTGCACAGAAGTGAGAAAAAAGGATCGTTGACCAGTAGTATTTTGAATGTCATGTTATCGCACAAACCAGATGAATTCAACCTCGAAAAATTTTGGAAGTTAGAGTCAATTGGAATCAATAGTAAGGAGGCAGACGAAGAAGGTGATACATTTCTGAAGTCGTACCAAGAGAATTCGATAGAATTTAGAGACAATAAGTATTACGCAGGACTTCCGTGGAAGAAGGAGCACGATGAACTACCGACAAATTTTGTAGTAACCAAACGAAGGACAGACAGCATGATACGCAGACTCAGTCAGAAGCCGGATTTATTACGGAAATATGGTGAAATTATCACAGACCAAGAAAGGAGAGGATTTATCGAAAAAGTCGACAACGAGGACAGTATACCAGACAAAGTGCACTACATTCCGCATCACCCAGTTCACAAAGATTCAACTACCACACCAATTAGAATTGTGTTTGATTGCAGTTGTCGTCAATCTCAACACTCTCCGAGCTTGAATGACTGTTTGTTGGATGTACCACCGAAACTCAACGATTTGACAAAGATACTCATTAGATTTAGAGCCAATTCCGTTGCTATAACAACCGACATCGAAAAGGCTTTTCTACATGTAGGTTTGAAGGAAGATGACCGTGACGTTACACGTTTCCTTTGGTTGAGTAACCCATCAGATCCAGCAAGTAGTTTACAGACGTATCGGTTTAAGTCCGTTCTTTTTGGAGCGACCTGCTCACCCTTCATATTGAACGCCACACTGTTGAAACACCTGCAACAAAACAACTGCAAAACCGCAAAAATTATGGAACGGGACTTATACGTAGATAACATACTTTCGAGCGTAAAGAGTGACGACGAGGCTACTACTTATTTCTCCGAAGCAAGACAAATGATGGCGGAAGCTGGATTTAACCTCAGATCTTGGTCGTCAAACAGTAAAAAATTATGCAATCTAGCTAGAGAAGAAAATGTTCTAGACATGGACCGGGACACGAAAGTTTTAGGAATGTTATGGAACAGTGGAAACGACAATCTCATGTACCCGGAACGTAATTTTTCAGCGTCGATTGTTGAAAACGTAACTAAGCGAGAGATTTTGAAGTACAGCTCGCAAATTTATGACCCATTAGGACTACTTACCCCAGTGACGATAAGAGCGAAAACGTTAATTCAAGACCTGTGGAAAGGTGGATTCGACTGGGATGAGCAAGTTCCGGAAAATCATAGAAAAACTTGGATCAATCTAGTAAGAGATATAGATCAAATAACAAGTACCACCATACCAAGAACTTACTTCAGTGACAAATCTTCATCTTTTCAACAGAGAGTTCTTCATGTTTTCACAGACGCTAGCCAGAAAGCGTACGGATCAGCCGCATATCTAAGTAATGGAGAAGAAACTTCACTTGTAATGGCCAAAACAAGAGTAGCACCGGTGAAAAATCTTACCCTGCCACAACTAGAACTTATGGCCGCTGTTATCGGTTCCAGATTAGCCACCCATATACAACAAGCTTTGGAAATTACAGATGTCGTTTTCTGGTCTGATAGCAGTATTGTTCTTCATTGGTTGAAATCTACAAAGCCGTTGAAGCGATTCGTTGCAAACCGAGTGAACGAAATTACTGAAGCGACAGAGAAGTATGAATGGAGATACTGTCCTACCGAATTTAACCCTGCAGATCTTGTAACAAGAGGTATTACCGCAAAACAGTTCAAAGAAAGTAAACTATGGATAAATGGACCAAGTTGGTTAGCAGACGCAGCGAAATGGCCAGACCCTAAAATTACATATCAAACAGTCATGACCACGTTAATGGACGACGACACGGATCAGAGCGAAGTTACAGATGGAGAACAAATCGAACCAGATTTGACTATCGGAAATATAATCAATATCCAGAGATACGGAAGTTACAACAAACTTATTCGTATAACAGCGTACGTACAACGTTTCGTATTTAATTGTCAACATACAAAGAATGACAGGAGAATCGGAACTTTAAAACCATGCGAGATAGACAATGCGACGCGAATGTGGATATCGCATACCCAAACGTTAGCATATGCCGCAGAAATTACAGTCTTGAAGGATGAACATCAGAAAAACACGAGAAAACTTCCGAGAATTCGACAATTAGGCCTGTTCATGGATAATTCAGGTCTTATCAGATGCAGAGGGAGAATCCACAATGCACCCATTCCAGTTTCAGCGAAGTACCCATATCTTATGCCAGCAAACGAACCGTTTACGAAATTATTAATCATGGATGCGCATGAACATTTGCTACATTCAGGATTGAACGCCACCGTCACGTTTATAAGACAATCATTTTGGATACCAGCCCTACGACAGTATGTAAAAAAGATTCTTAACAAGTGCGTGAAATGCAAGAAAGTTATTGGTAGACCGTACAGCACACCGACCGCGCCACCGTTACCCATAATTCGATTAACAGAAGCACCACCATTTACTATTACTGGTGTGGATTACACAGGAGCCTTATTAGTGCGAAATGACAATGGAACATTACATAAAGCATACATATGTCTGTTTACGTGCGCGTCTACGAGAGCAGTGCACCTTGAAGTGGTACCTAATTTAACGGAACACTCGTTTATACAAGCATTTCGACGCTTCGTAAGCCGCAAGTCTTTACCTCGGACACTTATTTCGGACAATGCAACAACATTTATATCAGGATCTGAAGAAATTAAGAGACTATGTGAATCCGAATCTGTTCAAGAGACTCTGTCAAAAAATGGTATAGAGTGGAAATTTATTCCGAAGCGCGCTCCTTGGTATGGTGGATTCTGGGAGCGCCTTATCGCATTAACTAAAACAAGTTTGAAGAAAATTCTAGGCCGATCTCAAATTAACATGGAAACGCTGCAAACCATTGTTACAGAAATAGAGACAATTTTAAATGATCGACCGCTGACATATCCATCTTCTGATATCCGAGATTACGAACCTTTGTCACCAGCTCATCTTTTATATGGAAGAAAAATAACTACATTGCCGTATCCACAAAGAGATGTTGATGAAAGTGACTTGTCATATATAAGTCATCATGAACTGAACAAACGTGTTGAACGACAAACATTGCTAATTCAACATTTCTGGAAGAGATGGAAGACAGAATATCTTACATCGCTACGAGAATTCCATCGTACAACCGGGAAAAACGAACAGACGATACAGATAGGAGATATAGTGCAGATTCATGATGAATCGCCGCGTACGAATTGGAAACTTGGCCTTATTAAGGAATTGGTTCGAGGTAAAGACGGACTTGTGCGATCAGCCAGAATAAAAACACGCACAGGAGAGACGACGAGACCGATTATAAAGTTATATCCCTTGGAAGTGCCACCAGAAGATACAGCGACAAGCGTTTCAAACGCCGGGAGAAATACTACAGGATTCGACACGGAACATCGAGTTAGACGAAAAGCGAGTGTGAAAGCCCGAGACAACATTCGACGATGGATTAATGGTTCAACATCAGATGATGGTGACGATGATTATGATAAATAAGTGATCATAGACTTTTCCGTTTTAATGATTTTCCAGAGACTGTTAATGATCGTAAAGTGTTAAAATAATTTTCCAGAGACAGTTAATGATCGTAAAATGTTAAATTTTCAGAGACATTATTAATAGTTTCATTTTCTAAATATTGAACTTCAGTTTTTAATGAACACAACGCGAGAGACACATTTATACTATTTAAAGTGAAAAATTTTACAAGCAGAGACGATAGTACTTAATTGTTTTCAGTTAATTGAGAATTAATTTTCAGTTTTATGTGAAATGTTACTTTTCGCGGCCCCCAGTATGTTGAGATTATTTCGGGAAAGTAAAGCGCTATACTTTGTACAAACCCATTGTCGACGTCGGCCGATAAGTGACGTCGGTGTGGGCGGAAGTAACGTCAGATGGCAATAAATGTATATGGATGAATAGACGTTCGTTTCACTATCGCCCTGGAATACCGTACAATTAGTACAAAAAAATGTTTTCTGTCTGCAACCACGAGAAATCAGATATTTCAGCCTCACTGAAATTTTACCGCAAAACTGTCAAATTCCACAAGAGCACAGACTACATGGCAAAAGCTGTAGCATTTCTGTCGTGGAATCAAGTTGCCGTAAACACAGTTCAATGATTTTTTGTAATTTAGTTTCTTCTACTATTATCTGTTTTGAAAATAATTACCAATAAGCGAGAGACTCAGTTAGGTGAAACGTACTTTAGTGAAGGTGAACAATATATACAATATACACTGAATGACCCATGGACTAAACAGATGAGATACAAAGGTGAACTATAGGTGAAAATGACCCATAATATGTATGAAAATGACATACAAAGATGAACTACTAATGAAAACGACCTATAATATACATAAAAATGAACCAATCATGAAAATGACATACAAAGGCGAACTACAGGTAAAAATAGCCCATAATATACATAAAAAATCTCAGTGAACATCAATGTTGCCAGCACAGCTACACAACGAAATCTCAGTGAAATTCAATGCTGCCAGCATAGAAATAACAACAAAATCTCAGTGAACAGCACAGCTACACAACAAAATCTCAGTGAACATCAATGCTGCCAGCACAGCTACACCATAAAATCTCAGTGAAATTCAATGCTGTTAGCATAAAGATACACAATTAATCTCAGTGAACATAACTGCTGACAGCACAGCTACACAACAAAACTCAGTAAACGTCAATGACAGCACGGCTACACAACAAAATCTCGGTGAAATTCAATGCTGCCAACACAGAGATGCACAACAAAATCTTAGTGAACATAGGCACTGACAAAAAAGCCACACAACAAAATCTCAGTGAAATTCAATGCTGCCAGCACAGAAATACACAACAAAATGTCAGTGAACATCAGTGCTGACAGCAGAGATACACAACAAAATCTCAGTGAACATCAATGCTGACAGCACAGCTACAGAACAAAATCTCAGTGAACATCAATGTTGATAGCACAGATATGCAACGAAATCTCGGTGAACACCAATGCTGACAACACAGCTACACAACAAAATCTCAGTGAACATCAATGCTGATAGCATGTTTACATAACGAAATCTCATTGAACATCAAATAGACAATAAAATCTAACTGAACAGCAATGCTGATAGCACAGCTACACAACAAAATCTCAGTGAACATCAATGCTGCCAGCACAGCTACACAACAAAATCTCAGTGAACATCAATACTGACAGCACAGCTACACAACAAAATCTCAGTGAACATCAATGCTTCTAACACAGAGAGAGCTACACAACAAAATCTCAGTAAACATCAGTGCTGCCAGCACATTTACACAACAAAATCTCATTGAACATCAATACTGACAGCAAAGGCATGCAACAAAGTCTCAGTTAACATCAATGCTGAGAGCATAGACACAACAAATTCTCAGTGAACATCAATGCTGACAGCACAACTACACAAAAATCTCAGTGAACATCAAAGCTAATGACACAGCTACACAACAAAATCCCAGTGAACATCAATGCTTACAACGCAGCTACACAACAGAATCTCAGTGAACAGCAATGCTGATAGCACAACCACACATCGAATTCTCAGTGATCATCAATGCTGACAACACAGGTACACAACAAAATTTCAGTGGACATCAATGCTGATAGCACAACTACCAGAATCTCGGTGAACATCAATTACACCACAAAATCTCAGTGAACATCAATGCTGACAGTACAGTTACACAACAAAATCTCAGTGAACATCAATACTGACAGCACAGCTACACAACAAAATCTCAATGAACATCAATGCTGCTAACACATAGAGAGCTACACAACAAAATCTCAGTGAACATCAGTGCTGCCAGTACATTTACACAACAAAATTTCATTGAACATCAATATTGACAGCAAAGGCATGCAACAAAGTCTCAGTTAACATCAACGCTGAGAGCACAGGCATGCAATAAATTCTCAGTGAACTTCAATGCTGACAGCACAACTACACAAAAAATCTCAGTGAACATCAAAGCTAATAACACAGCTACACAACAAATCCCAGTGAACATAATGCTAACAACGCAGCTACACCAAAATTTCAGTGGACATCAGTGCTGATAGCACAGCTACCAGAATCTCGGGGAACATTAATTACACAACATAATCTCAGTGAACATCAGTGCTGACAACACAGCTACACAACAAAATCTCAGTGAACATCAATGCTGACAACACAGATATGATAACTAAGGAAACATGGTATGTTTCACCCTTGCTGGGATGAGACGGATTTATGTCACATCCTAAGACAGAGATAATTTTCATATCAAAGGAGGCTTACTTAGTTTGAGATTTGAAAATTATCTCAGCCTTTGGTTGTGAGATAAATCTGTCTCCCTGAGAAGGGTGATAAACACTTTTTCTTTCACATGAAATGTCCCGAAGCACTACTGATAACAATATACAACAACAAACGGATATGCATACATTAAGATATTAAGTGAACAACAATACTATCATTGTTTACAAAAGAATCCATGTGATCTCGAAGGCAATCAGAGCTAACAATACAACTATATATCCCACTAAATTATAATGCTGAAAATATAAATACCGATAAAATCTTGAGCAACCTGGAGTCCTATCCTCGGAACCCTTAGGGGACATCACTGATGAGGGCGTAACAATAATCTAATTGTTATAGTTCTAACAACAAAATATCAGTGAACATGAATGCTGACGGCACAGCTACACAACAAAATCTCAGTGAACATCAATGCTGACAACACAACTATAAAACAAAATCTCAGTGAACATCAATGCTGACAACACAGCTACACAACAAAATCTCAGTGAACATTAGTGCTGACAACACAGCTACACAACAAAATCTCAGTGAAATGCTTATAGCACAGCTTCACAACAAAAATCTCAGTGAACATCAATTACACAACAAAATCTCTTAGGGGACATCACTGATGAGGGCGTAACAATAATCTAATTGTTATAGTTCTAACAACAAAATCTCAGTGAACATGAATGCTGACGGCACAGCTACACAACAAAATCTCAGTGAACATCAATGCTGACAACACAACTATAA
>JAOXYI010233584.1:0-10876 GCA_028566495.1 Lithophaga antillarum
AAAGAAGAGTGTGTTACGATGAAAAAGTTTGAAAACCTGTCAATCAGCAATAATTAAAAAAAATTAAGATATTAGATTTATTCCAATAATTTCAGAAAAAGAATATAAAAATCATACTGCCACGAACCTGGGACTAATATATCTAGATATAGATTAGTCCGAGAATGATATAATCCCATAGTAGAGACTAATTTTCAAATTAAAATTGATCTCGAGGATTTGTATATATATATATATATATCAAATGACAAATGCAAAACTATGTCTTTTCTGCAATGAAAAATCAAAATTTCCCCTCCCCTATGTCTTGTGCACTTTTTTCAAAAAGGCCTGTCAACTTATGTACCACTTATGCAGACAAAACAAACAATTAAAAAACTGATAAACACCAACTGTAACCTGCAAGAACAGGCACTGTTCTGTAGTCCTTTCAAGCATTCAACAGTCTACAATTATGTGAGGACTGTTTATCATGATATACCTGTATTACTGGGTACATTAATAATGTAGAGATTGTATCTGACAGAATTAATGCCAGAAATGGACATGAAAAATATTAATCTTAAAATTCAGCCTAATTTTCTATACATCAAATTTCATTTTCAGAGAATAAACTGGGGAATTAAATTTTAAAGTTACATTACAGGTGTATACCACTTATTACCTAACAATTCAAAATCAAACCAGTAAATCAGTTTATAGGATTAGTGATATAAGTAAGAATTAACTTAAAATTCAATAAGATTGAAAGAAAAGATTACATCTCAAGTCTAGGAACTCCAATAATCTTGTGTTAGTTTTTGACTGTGATTTATTCAAGAAATCTACCCACATGGAGAATTTTAATAGTCTCTCTCCATACTGCTTTTCTATTATACTAAGTATATTGATACAAAATAAAATTCAAAAGTATATTGATACAAAATAAAATTCAAAAATATCAATAAATGCATTGAACTTCATGTAGTAAATATCTCCATTTCATCTGGATTGATAAAAGTATTTGATAAGAAGCAATTCTTATATAATTGAATGAAAAATACATACAGCATAAGTAATCATAACCATGAAATTGATGAGTGAAATGTACTTGTTTAAGTCCAGTCAGGGGAAGGTAACTCACTGAAGAACGTATGATGGATGGATGGATGGATGTTTCATGTCCAGCAGGTAATCTTTCAACCATATTCAGGACAAGAACATAGTATGATATGGATATATGAAATGCTGCTTTGTACTAGACCAACACTCTGAGTTGGATTTTTATAGTGCTAGCTAGCTCACTGAAGTAACAGTCCACAGGAAGACATTCACCTCACTCGGACACATTATTCTGACAATGAGCCGACCGGTCTTTGCCCTTACTCCTTAATGCTGCGTGCGTAGGGGAGAAGCAGCAAATACCAACTTTAATGTCTGGTTTGACCCAGCCAGGGATCGAACCCATGACATTAAGCACTTGAGGCGAGCATGCTATCCATTACACCACCGAGGTGATAAGAATGTATGAAATTACGAGTACTTTTTCTTGCCGTATGAAATCATCGCACAAAATATTTATTTGAAGTGTCAAGAAGCATTAAGTTATGGTACAAAAACCAAATACAGTAACTGCCTGACTGATATCATATATTTGAATTGTTTTTGTTCCAAAAAAGTTTCCATGAGAACTGAATTTGAAGTCAATTTTTGGGTTGAGTTGTTCAAGCTTATCTACTTCAAAAAATTTTCAGTCATATCGTGATATAAAGATTTACTATGGCAGGAAAGCCCAGACAGCTGACAGCTCTCTGGTGAGACCACCAACCTTGGGTAGGTCTTTGGACCAAATTTTTGGTAGTCTATAAATAGCATGCTGGTTACAAACAATCAGATTCTCATAAAAGGTCATACAAGGATCATGTACCAAACTATCACAGAACATGCTTCACAGAAGGACTAACACACAAATCATAACAACTTCAGGTGAAGTAAAAATATTTATATAAAACTGAAAAATATGGATATATGGGCAGTAATAATGACTGAAGAACAGATATAATCACTGATGTATAATGGTGACACCCTGAGACATGTCTTAACCACTATTTATAGTTAAATACACAAAAGCAAACAACTTCAAATTGACACAATTCATTCTTATACCAGTGAAAAGTTTAAAAAACAATTTGTAACCAAACGAAAGGAAAATCACACAGATCGATGATTGTCCGCGGGTTTTAAATGCTCTAATAAAGCATCTACACCAGGATGTATTTAGCACCCGTAAATTGCACTTAAGCTGTTGAAGAAAAATGAGAAAAGTATCAGAATTATATTATACTTGAAGGTTAATATATACATCAATATGACAAGTAGTTTAGATGGAGATTTATGAGTTTTCAATATCTCTCATAAGTTAAATTTAATGATAACAATCCCGTATATGTAATGTTGGTGTTGTAAACCACCCACATAACTACAGCTCAGTTAAAAAACGTCTGTTTAGAAGACATAAGGTTTTACAAATAAAATCAATTTATATGATGGATTCATGTTTTGCTCATTGTTATATAATGTTCTGTTCAGAATTTTCTGACTAAAACTGGGAAAGGGGCTTAAATTAAATTCAATATTTATTTTTCAGTCTTTAAATTAAAAAAAATTACAAAGTTCTGGTTGTCAATAATTGACCCAAACATCTGATGGTTTAACATACCCTTACACGATCTTGCTTTTCGTTATGTAGTGAAATAATTTTTTTTTTTTAAAAGCCAACAAAAAAACAAAAGTGAGATGACTTTTTCCTGTACTAATAAAATTTTTCTTATTCATTCCTGACAATAAAGTGCCATATTTTTTAAAATGTTAAATACAAAATGTACAGTACATGCACATATAATTCTGATTTGGAAGGTTGTATTTAAGCTTAATATGGTTCAGTACCACTGTCATTGCTAAACGGATTCTTTTTGTCTGAACTACGCACAAATGAAACAATTTTTAGCATTGTTCAATAATAATTGCAAGTCTATATTATGTAATTAACATATCTCTCTTAATTGTACAATTATCAAGGGGGACAACTTCACAAGACTGTCCAGTAAAACTTACCTCTGCACTTTTGACCCTTTGAACTTTGGGTCTATAGGAAGCTCTACTTGCTACATCCATTTTTATCACTCTAAGATTTCAATTGAATATAAACTGAATGCGTTCTTGTATTTACGCAAGATTTCTTATAATGTAGACTAAATTATTCCAACCTATTTTCTTGGCAACAGATATCTTTCTTTAGGATTACTTTAAATCAGTTGTTTCAGACACAGCACTCCTGAATTTATTCAAATACAATTTATCTTGAAAGATGATTTTAAAAGAATTATTAGAGGATCCATGTGAATTTTGTAAATCCTAGAATCACTTTCAGTATCATTTTTACACCTTCAGATAGTCAAATTCAGGTATGGAATGTTTGTTTCCTTAATATGTTAATACCGTTCAACAGTTATTCAAATCCTCTAGTATATCCTGTTATAATATTGGTCCTTACACATATTTGTATTGCACCAAGTTTTATCAGCTGGTTTATCGCCACGCTTTAAACTGTACAATACTTATTGATACGACAATCAATAAAATTTCCTCTTATATTTTGGAGAAGGGTTTCTATGATTAACTAGCACACCTTCCAAATGAACAAATATATAAATGTCTCTCCCTCCTGAATAAAAAGCTGTTGACTAAAACAAATAAATACTTAGAAACGCCTCAGAATTTAAACCCAATATTTAATCCACACATGAAGTAAACATAAACAGCCAATAAAAACAGTGACAGTCAGGCATACAGTGACAGGACTTTTAATTCAACTGAATTTAAATTTATCAAACGAGCTAATAATTGAGTATGTTTAATTCTGATCAATAGATCCTGTATCACTAAGGTGTATTGACGAGTTAAACAGTGGATCTAATGACGAAAATGACAATGGATTAATCAATCAAATGGATTTAATTAAAAATCAGCAATTCCTGGATTAAAGGTGTTCTATTCTTACAAAGTCTCAAAATACAATCCTTCGATTAAGTTAAAACTGAAAGTGAAAAAAAAAAATCTTTACATTTACAAAAGAACCATCCATGAACTATATATAGATTTTAGCCAAAAAATTATAATTCACAGTTGGTTTTTTTTTTGGTTTTATCTTTTTTTTTTATAAAAAAGACAGTTAATTGCCAACAGGCAGTCATACTTTAAATCATACATGTATTGTTCGAAAAAAAATATCTACACAGAAGTATATTTAAAAGTTTAATATAAATTAAAAAAATAACCACCAAAAAGTGTTTTTAAAAAACTGAAAAAAAATTATATGAGATATTCTTGAGTCTGAAAATGTTAAAAAATTGTTTGGTCATGAAATGTCCTTTACCAACGAAGACGTATTTCTATCAAACGAGTATATAAATTATTCATTGCTAATAAAATATTTAATCAAAATAAAAATACTTCTTCAATATTACCCCAATGAATCAATAAAACTTTGTTTGTCAGAGAATGTATCCTCTTTAATTATTCGTACCAAGTTTTTATTTTAATAACTTATTCAAAGCATGATTTTGGATTCATTTTATGAGAATCTTCAATGCAATTTAAACTTTTTAATTTATGAATACCATAAAACCTTATTTCATGCATATACTAGTAAGTGTCATGAAACATATGACTACGACAGCAGTTTTACTGCATCAAAATTATCTACTTGAACAATGATGAAGATAGGGAGGGGTCAGGATACAGTCAGCACCAAAAATTACTAGCCTATGCCCAAGTATAGTAAAAATTTGTTCGAGCCAGGAGACAACTTGTCCTAAATTGTTTGAGGTAACAGAAAATACTTTCTAAAATAGCTCTTCAGGCTAGTATGTCAGAAAGGTTTTGGCACAGACTGTGAGCTGAAGCAATTTTTTTCAGATTTCTATGTGAATTTAGAAAATTTTTGCTAGAAGGAGGTTCCTGCCAAAAAGGGGGTAACCTCCCAAATCTCCATTCACTACAACTGTTTTTTGAGAATCTGCATCTATAAATATTAAGTACATCCCTATTAAGCCCACATTTTGATTTATGCTAAAATCTGCAGGAAATTACATGAATTTCATGCAATATTCACCATGTAATTGTTGAAGATATACAAACCCACTGAGAATAAAAAAGAATACAAGTCATAAATATGTCGTGCAATATTCACACTATAATTGCTGAAGCTGTACAAATGCGCCAGGCATATACAACACTAAATGCTTTCTGATCAATTCTTTGTAATAGATTACTTATAAAATTTCCCAAATATGTCAGTCAAAATTTTGAAACATAACAAACATTCCAGTATACCAGACAGAAAGTCCTGAATCTTCTATTAGGGGAGATAATTCAGAGGTTCAGCTATAAAGTTATGTACTTATAAAATTTCACAAATATGTCAGTCAAAATTGTGAAACAAAACAAAACATTACAGGATACCAGACAGAAAGTCCTGAATCTCCCATCAGGGGAGATAATTCAGACAATACATTTGTGGTTCAACATCATATTTCCCTAAAACAAATGTGATCTCTTAAGTAAACCTTGCACTATAGTGTGTAAGTAGTATTCATAAATAAATTGTTCATCACTGCAAGCAG
This sequence comes from Lithophaga antillarum, assembly GCA_028566495.1. Classification (NCBI taxonomy): domain Eukaryota; kingdom Metazoa; phylum Mollusca; class Bivalvia; order Mytilida; family Mytilidae; genus Lithophaga; species Lithophaga antillarum. The sequence continues at coordinate 5,664 of JAOXYI010233584.1, forward strand.
TATCACATAATACCTCATAAAATACAATGTCAGACTGGGTATAAAAATAGCAATAGGAGCACTACATGATACCCTGACCACTGGCAGTGACGCTGGAACCCAAAATAGCTAGCATGGGACCTGACAAAATGAAATTTCATCTACCTTTTATAACAACAAAATTTAAATCTACTTAAACATCGGAAAAAGAAGAATGTCTGTAAGGCTACATTTGGAAAGGTCTTATGCCCAGCAACATGGAGGGAGGAGAGTTCATTGATCTGCAATTCCATCAAACAAAATTATACAATGTTGATCAGAGTGAATGAGACTTAAAAGTTTCCGTTCAGGTGTGCAATTTAAAAATTTTCATGAAAAGAGAACGCAAAAATTGGATTACTGTTCTTTCCTTTGTTGTATTATGACATCATATGTGCCTATCAACTCTTAAAATGGGACTTTCATCTTCTTTTGGCGTGCAAAAATTGTGACGACAAAAATAACGGTAACGGTAATGATAAATTGAAAATGCTTTGTATTTCTTAAGTCAGTATGTTTTAAGCTACAAAAAGAAATGCTGATATTGGTATGTCAGGAATTGCTGATCTTTAAGATTCTGAAACTATATTGGACAGAACAAAACTTAATTCACGGAACAAAGGTTATTATTGATGGACATACAGATGGCCAACAGTATTATGTCTTACGCCACCACTATGTACGGTGGGTACAGTAAAAGTGCACGCAATAACTTTACAAGATTATGTGTATCAGACAAAATGTGATGAGACAGGAGAAATTCACATATCTCTACCCACTCAATACACAGTTTTGTATACCACATATTGTCAAAGATTTTATGATTATGGGAGCTTGTGCCTATACCTAGATATATCACAACCTCCACACTCCAACTTTTATAAATCTTTCAAAGATTTGCTTGTCCATGACGCCTGGCCTAATGCAATTCCACCCTTTGATAAAAGTATCAGATGACCGAACAATACTATGATTGGCACTCATTAGATCTTTTGTCTGATATTCAAGGATCATATTAATAAAAATGTTATCAAATTAAATGTATAATTAAATTTTTTAATGGTTTAATTGTAAAACAGGGACCCTCCAGTAGAGTTGAACATAATTGGAGAAGGCAATTAAAATACACTGAACCTTATGTTAGCTTCCAAGTACAATTGTTCTGTGTGCATTCATCTTCTTACATAATGTATTTTCAAGGTTAAAATCTGCATTGCAGGCTTTTCGCTACCCATTTTTGGGCATAAATTACTGTTTTTTAGACAAAAATGTCAAAAATATGATGTCACATGTATATCAGACAAACATGACCATTATCTGCAAAACAGATTTCAGTTACCCATTTCTGGAAAATGAAAGATTTTTTTAACAGTCTGCACAAAAACATTTTGATGTACCAGCCCCAAAAGCCAGTTTAGAAGGTATTTTCTATTAGTTCAAACCAATTTTTCACAAGTTACCACAGTCTGGAACCAAGTTTGACTAGACTTGGACTTTGGGACTAGTGGTTTTTGGCATAGGCTGTTTGAGACAAAAATTTCTAAAATATGGTGCTGTATACCTGCAGTTGCATGCAAAAAATTAAAATGATTTATAATTTTTTTTAAATCACACCCATTCCTGTCAGAAGTGATATTTGTATTTATAATAATCTCTCTTTTATGTCATGTGACAACTGAATTAAAATCCTGTAAGCATTTCAAAAAACCTCAGCTAATCTGCAACATCAAGATTTTTAATGTGAATTTCTTTTTATAAAGAAATATATCATAAATCTGATTTATAGAAGTTAACCATCGTTTAGGGTTGTGATAATTACCCATAATTATAACCATAAAGTAATTAAATTTTTGTTATATTTCACATTAAAAATTACAAAGTGACACAGCCAAAGTTTGTAGCCAAGGGAACATGTCAACACTTCTTACACTTAACTTTAAAAGTGTACATTAAATTTATCTTTAGTAAAATAAATAAGCAACCTCATGTGTTTTTATCAAGTGTCCCCATAATGTGTTTGTTCAAAAGCCACTTCAAGAAAGTGGGGCAACAGTTTAGTAACTTGACTTTGACGAAATCTTCACAATTCTGAATGGGAACGAAATAATCCCATGTTAAAACACAGGTTCATAACAGTCGCTATGCTCTTATAATCTTTATTTTGCAAACCACGAAATGATTTTCAGTAAAGTGCTGTGTAAACATTTTACTTATAACAACTATATTCCTGACACTGACAATCCCGGTCAATAAGGTCAATTAGAGGATCACAACGGAAAAAATTCTTTAAGTCCAGAACAACTGTTATGGACAAAATCAATTTGTATTGTTTCTTGACTTGGAAATGAATTTTTATCTGTAATATCAACAACTTGTTTATAAAATACAGACAACCTTTAACCAATTATGGTTAAGGCTTTATACTTGCATCTGAAAAGCTCATACAGTCGACTGTCATTGTCTTGAACTCGGTTGACTCGAAATTTTGGATAAGTCGAATTTTTTCGGTGGTCCCAAACTTTATCCTATTTAAATGTATGTATTTCTACTCTTTTTGAATCGAAATTGGATGAGTCAAAATTTCGGTTGTGTCGAAGTAATGTTGCAGTCCCAAGGAAAATAAATCCATGTAATTAATGTTCGTTATTTCAAATTTGTCAACACCTATCAAAACGTAGCCTCAAGCATTTAATGGCTTCCACAAGCTGATTTACAATCATTAACTTTCAGATATTGATTGATTTATGACAGCCTTACCTTAGATCATCTTAATTAGCAAATTAACATTTATTTCGAAAAATTAATGACACTTTTGTTCCATATCAGTGATAATGAACGAATCACATCTCCTTGATGTTATAATCATGAATGAATGTGCTTGGGTCGGCATAAAATTATGGATTATGTAAACAATGCGGTCAAATCATGTTATCAATTAAACAATTAAATTATCTACAATACCAACAGCAAACAAGAACAACACCATAGTATTATTCAAGAAATACATGCATGCATATGCATTGCATAAAAATCTATGAAGACGACAGTTTTGTATATTGAGACCCGATTGTGATGTACTGTCTTAAGGTTGTTCTGTGATTTTTGAGTTGTCTCCCCTTTATTGTTTTTCTCCAGAACGCAACTCCTCTTGAGTCGAACTATGGATGACTCGAATTATTTTCCTAGTCCTGTACACTTCGAGATAACCAGACTGTATTTGAAAGATTAGTGAACTTGTTTTTTTTAACCTGACCATGAAGGTATGAACCTACATCTCATTCTGGGTATTACAATTGGCAATGCCCAGATAGCTTTCAAGTGAAAGTCCTGAAATTCATGGGTAACACATGGAGTGGGTATGTGCAGGGCTCGAACCCACAACAGCATGTCAGGCTAGTATACTGGTCATAAGTCAGCGACCTAAACAAACTTGGGCACTAAGACCCCAAGTCATCTTTAAAATATGTATATTTCCCATACTCAACCCACATTTCTGAGACTGGGTCGGTTGGTAGGCCTTTTTTCTTTGGCTTTAAGAATCTCTGACCATTTGGTCTCTCAGTACATTAAAAGGCTGCATAAAAAACCCAGAGTGGCTTGCAATATTTCTTGGTTTTGTTTTACTCTTAATGGTCAGAGGATCAACAATTACTTTCTTTTTGTTTGTTCTGTGTGAGAGTTATAAAAGTTCATTTATCACTGTGACAACAGTCAACTAATCTTATAATATACATCTTCTAATGATTAAAAATACATGTATATCAAACAAATTCCTAAAATGTGGTTTAAAAGATAGCTTTTAAACACTTAAATCTATCGCTAGTTAATCTTTTTCCATCTCTGATCAATAATCCTGTACTTCGCTGTCTCTGGGTCTCCATTCAATAATTACTAACATAGTCTAAAAATCAAATTTGTGTTCTCACAGCAAAAGGTAAAAACTGATTCTGTTGAAATGCAATTCCTGTACAATTGAAAAGCATCTTTACAATCAATACTTATTCATTATCTATGTATATTAAAAGGTAACTAGGAAATTTGAAATCCACAACAAAGGCTGATAAAGAACATTCTGTCAAGTAACAAGTAAACATCCTTCCATTTGTAGGTGAAATTAATGAAGCTTGTGAAAATAACAGATATAAAAGATTTACTGGTACAAAATTTATCTATTTGTTATATGAAATGATTTTTATCCAACCTTTCCCAGAGGAAAATCCAGGGGGAAGGCCGTTATTTTTAGCAGAATACATGTATAAGGAATTTTTCTTTTTTTTTTTTTTGTTAAAAATTTTTAGGGTGTGGTGGCAGCCCCTTCATCTCTGGAAATGAAGTTTTTTGTTTTTGTTTTGTTTTATTCTGCTTGTTAAAAAGAAATTGTGTGGGCTAACCTTAGCAGATTTCCTGGATCCACCACGTTTCCACACACTGAAAAAACATATAAAACAACAGCCTTTTTTCTGCCTATGGTCTTGTTTTCAAGATAGCTACAGGAGAACTGAGTATGAAATTTTCATTTTCTTCTTTTGTAAAGCAATATTTTACAGACAAATTTTATTGTACAGAAGAACGCTCAACTAGCTGACTGCAGTTACATCCCACTACATGTAATTCACACTATATGAGCTTATTTTTACCTGTACTTGACAACTAGTGTAAGCAAACGAAAGAAATGAAAGCCTGCCACTCTGTAGAAAGGATCATCAATCCTTGACACAATGTTTTTGAACATATCCCATGTCAAACAAAAAAATAAGGTCAAAATAAGTGTATGAGCTGTAAAGGTCAAAACGATGAATGTCTTACGCATGTAGCGCTTAGTCTTGAGTCTCAAAATACTTCAATGAAACAAATATGACTCTGCTCACAAATAATATCAGAGGGTTTCCTTCTTTGTGAGAAAAAAAGAATTTTTATGTTTAGCTTGAATTTGAAATGTTTGTGTCTGTAAGACCCATATGATGCCCCCACAATGGCATATTAGCACAAAATACAGCTTTGTTGGAAATATTTTTGTCTTTTTGAAGGGATGTTTAATGAGTCAGTATGTTACTACATTAAAAGTACCTGCAAAGTGAGACACTCTTTGAGGGTGTATTACTGTATAAATTTATTCATATGTATACCCTTTATACAAAAAAGTTGTGCAAATGAAGTTCAACAATCTATAATTTTATATATAAAATTTATCAAAA
>JAOXYI010233695.1:0-10876 GCA_028566495.1 Lithophaga antillarum
ACGCTCTCAAAATCATCCATGAAGAGATGTAAATTTATTTCCAATTTGAAAAAGGCAAACAGAATATAAAATACTCTGAAAAAGCTTGACATTTGGCGACTCTCAAGACCTTCAGTCTTTGATTTCTTATGCGAGTATATCTGCAGGTAACAATTAAGCGTTATTTTACGTACATTTTCAGACGAAGAGCTTCGAAAACTCATAAATAATTCGCATAAATTGTGTAGAGTACATTAACTCTGATAAAGAGCAAGGATATATTTCATTCTTCCATAATTTGTTAAATTTTCAACTTACTCCACCGAGTGGAGAACCATTTGTTTAACCACTAGTGGTTAAAATTTCTTCATGCGAACTTCAGCCCGTTTCCCCTCTTTATCAGCTTGTCATTGGAAAGAGAAATATTATGACATCACGTCACTATTAACGTCCGTGGTAACGACACCAGCGCTGAGGGTGCATACAGGAATTACGCGGAAAAATTGTGCGTTTAAATCATGGCAAAAATAAATTCTCCTTCTACTACCCATGTACCACCATATTTCTCCACTCTCTACAGTTACATTTTGAATTTTAACCAGCTCGCCAAGTCTCGCAGTAAAAATTTAAAATTTAACTATCTCGAACTATACCTCTGCCAAAAGAATGATGCTAGTCGTAATCTGTTGCATTTCAATAGCATATACTGTAAGTCTACATATAGAAAAGTGTACACTAAAATTTTCAGATGACTAATTGTGGGAAAAATACATGTATCTTTCCATTTGATTTCGGGGTATGTTTATTGGTAAAAGTCCTTTACGCTTTTAAAAGTACATACTATCTTTCTTTCGGAGTATCCAGTACTACTTCATTCCTGCTGTTCTCTGAATACTAATTGGGGGCCTCGGTGTCCGAATGGTCTAGGTTATTAGTCTCATTACTATTGATCACCGGCGTGTCAACACTGGGATTGTGAGTTCGAGCCTTGGTCGTGGTAAGGTCTGTTCAACTCCAACCTTAACTGGCAAGGATGGCCAGTTTTCCTGCTGAAGGTCGGGGTTCACCGGGTACCCCCCTCCCTCCACAATAAAAACTGGACTCCACGATGTAGCTGAAAATTGCAGAAAGTGGCGTAAAAACCTCAATCAATCATAATACTAGTAATTACATACAATCATTACACTTTTATAGAAAATAATATTAACTTGCATTTCCAAGAAGATGTAAAATATGTAATTATTACTATTTCTTTACAATTTTTTTTTAAATATTCCTTCTTCGTTGTGCAATTGAGCTGTGATCAGTAATTTAATCCATTTTCGTGTTAAGTAAGCTTTTTTTGTTTTTCTATTAATAAAAATTATAAATCAAATTAAATTATAACAGTTGCAAAACCTTGTACTGGAGTGTGATAGATTCATTACAAGGTTTTCTGTCTCTTTTTTCACTGACATCACTTAAGACATAATAAATATGTTTGACCTGACAATGAATAGACATTATTCTAGCACATGTCAGACTATTATGTCCTACCTGAGGACATCACCAGAATGTTTGGATTTTTTTCTAGAATCTAAATAATTAATTAACAGAGGAAAGGCAATGAAATATAACAGTTATTTAAGTCAAACGACTTTACAAGTTATGAGCAAAATTAAAATAGCCTATCTAAATTCCGCGCACCTACAATTTTTTCATTATGTCCTATCCCTACTTTTTGTTATCTCACACACACACACACACACACACACACACACACATAGATCATTATCTCATTTTAAGTTTTTTTAATACTAAAAAAAAATGAATAGTTTCCTTAAAAAAATTATTCTACATTCTTGTCTCTCTAACTAATTTTATAAGCACACAATGTTGTTGGTGAGTTTTAATGGCAAGCACTCAAAACAGATTTTAAAAATATCGTTGAAAAGAAAATATACATTGCATGGTAGTTTTAATACATACATTTTCTCAGTTTCAAACGGTTGACGCTACTTTTCCAAAAACCCTGTTTGTCCATTAAGCTTATATGTCTGGATTTGTAGTATTTAACAATACGGACGTAGTACTTTTTAATTTTACAAAGGTCTAAGTTTACCTTTTTGGACTTCTCTGCCTTCCTGTTTCTTAAAAGAAATGTGAAAAAGGTTACATCTTTGTAAAGAACAAGTATGTCCTGCCTGCGGTGAAAAATTCTACATGTAATTATGTTTCAGAAGTGTAAAAGAATACAAATACATGTTGTAAAAACGTTATTAATATTTCAAACATGTTTTTTGCATAGATTCTGTTCATACATGTATATTTTCAAAGGTCACGTATAATACATCATAAACTTGGAATTATTATGGTAACTGAATGTTATATATTTCATAACTTACATAAAATTTACATTGAAACCTACACTGTTTTTATTAAATTGTTATTTCAAAGTCCATACATTGTAGATCTGATTTTCTAAGGCAAAATTTGAAAAATGACACTTTCTACGAATATCAAAATCGTATCATCAAGAGCTTCTTTTCAAGTGGCAAATGCTACATATTTCACAGTTTAAAGGCCAGGAACGTACTGTTCGAGAACTCTTACATATAACGCAAGTACTGATTCCATATTTTTCTCTGGTCAAATACAGGTACGGTGAAGTCTAAGAAAATCGTAAAGTGGTCGATGCAAGCTGAAATTGATCTTAACAATAGAAATGTTATATAAATAAGAGTTCCCTGACAGCGGAACATGACAAGCGTGTTTAGAAGATATACATGTGTACGGCCATCAGGCTGCGTCATAACTTAACAGAACTGATATAATGCCTTTGGGACAAAAAGGTGTAAAAACAAACGAATAAAAACCAAATTATTTCTGTAACAGTAATAACACTATTCATCACAACAAATATTTTCAGATTTCCTGTACTGTTTATAAAACATGATGAATGTACTGTGGTACAAGATAATACCAAATTGACAGGATAAAACACTGTCCATTTGTTATCGGACCTCTGTTGTGTGTCTTATTATGTCCGCAAAGGAGGACGTATGATACCTTTTTAGCCCTCTGAAATTGTAAAATTTTGAAGTTTTACACTTTATTAGTTACCACCATTTTGAATATCCACAGGTGTTCACTCTTTTTGAAAGTACAAAGTTTATTTTCACCTTATAGTAATGTCTTCAAGCCTTAAAGTCACATCTTTTTTGAAGAAAAATGCAAAAATGCCAGAAAACGACACATTTTTTACAGTTTAATCGAGAATTAAACATGAGCCAGAGCGAACCATAAGGATACATTAAAATATAAATATTTTATTGGTGCTCTCTCTTGCTCATATTTAATTTTACCAAAAAGTAGTTAAAACAGCATAATTTTTGCATTTTTTTCCCAAAAACCCAAAATAATGACACGCCGATGACATCAATGGGACGTCAGAAAACAACTGACTCAGTTACTTAGTAATACATTTTACACTAACTTGAGGAAGATTTTGTCATGTTACAAAAAATTTCATTTTAGGGCACCAAAAAAGGGCCCTTATCATACCTCTTCCTTTCACAATGTCCGCACGTCTCTCATTATGCTTGCACCTTGACGTTCCAGTACGTCTGAACATCTCACGACCGTACCAAGGGGTTCCATTATGTCCACATGTGTCAGTATGTCCTCAGGGTGCGGATATATTGAGACGTTAGGATAATATTGATTTCGCAAGTAATAAGCTATTCCGTAAACAAAATTGCCTCCTATGTACTTTTACTTATAATTTTATTTAAAATATTGTGGAAAACCAATTGATAGCTTCTAAATTTAGGGATGAAAAATTGCTCTTTCAAAAGCAGTTTGTCAAGCCAAAAAAAAAAAAAAAAAAAAGAAAGAAAAGAAAAGAAAAAAATTAGGTGTAAACTTTGTATGATTTTTATGTACCAAGATGTTTACGCTTAAATAGCGGCAAATTTCGCCGTTCATACGACTATCAAATTGTATATGCATGTGCTGATGTGTTCAGTACGGAATAAGATCGCTTCACGCTGGAAACCTATTATCACAAATAATACTGGTATCTGTTTTCATTAAGTTGAACTGTTTCATATCGTATACGTTTTCACAAGTACATTGATAATGCATGTGTTCCAGCTTATTCACATGCACGTGTTCATATTTGAACTATGCAGTTTTTTCTTCTTTTTTTTTTTGTCAGAATGTCCTTTTCGGAAACTTGCAGATATGTGATATGCAAATATACTGTTCAGACGAAAATACTGTAAAATGGATTTTAAGCACTTTAGTTAATTTTATGATAGGACAAATAGGTGCTGCGAATACGGAAAAAATCACCCTACAATTCACACATATAGTTTGTTTTCATCTATGATATTAATATATGAGATCTGCATTTCTAAATTTCTTAGCTAACCCTTCACGTATACCTATATATTTCCAGACAGAGGTAAACGACATAGCTTTAAAGATGAGTGGTAATTCTGATCTGCGTCAAAGAGACATAAAAACTGAAGGTGTCAACGGCAAGATTCCAAATGGACAGGACGCGATTACCACGGACAGTAAACAGGATGCACATAAAAAGAAGGCACCTAGTAAAGTTGATCAGATACAAGAGACATGTACAGCTTGTTGTATACCTTGTTTAGTCAGTCACAACCCACTACCAGAACATCCAACATTTCTAGAGAGGTTCAAGCATGGGTTGATGCTGCCACTTCACGGGAACCTTGCTACATACATACAATTTTCAGTGGTTTGTCTTCAGTTATGGATAATACTCTATACTTTGACCCATGGACAGGCTCTTCCAGGAGGAAACTTTTATTCCCTGCTTATTCTGTTTATTGGGTGTGCCATAGGTGGCTATTTCATTTCTTTAGTACGGTTACCTCCCCTACTTGGTAAGTATTTTTTTTTCTAATAAAGAGGGATTGATTAACACAAAGCAAAACAAAAAACTTTAAAGTGTTGATCTACTGCGATGTTTGCAGATTATGATGTTACTTCTTGGGAAGATAAACATACTGGATAACAACACACAGCTGTCAAACCATACACAGGAAGCAAGAATGGGATAAACATTTCACAACGAAAAACAGAAGGAGAATACCCTTTTTCACTTTATGCAGTTGCTTCCCTTATTGTAGGGGTTGTTTCCCCTAGCAGTTAATAGATTCTATTCAATTTAGACATTTTTTTTTTTAAAGACTCAGTTCCCAGCCTTCAGCATTATACTAAACAAAACGTTTTATGTATTTTAGAAATATCCGTCAGAATTTTTTTTCAGCATAAAAATTCTACATTGGCGAAAAATACAACTACAATGTATTTTAATTTCCCCCACTGTAACTATATGTAAGAAACCTGCTGATGGGGAAATAACTCTTACAAAAAAGGGAGGTGACCGTTGCAATATGAAAAAAGAGAATAAACGGATCATGAAGCTTTATTTAAGATAATTGCTTTGGTATACATTGTTTATTTTACTTGATGTTTTAAATTCATTGAATAGAATGAGGAAAATACCGAAGTTCATAGCTAGGAAAATATAAGCTCCCATAAAAATCGAGACTGACATCAAGTGTTCCGGAAGGGTAAGCATGTCCTACTCCATTATGTGGGAAATGTCTACTCAAAAGTTTTTCCGCAAATTTAGCTCATAAAACTCTAAACCTAGATGAAACTTAACTGTTCCGTAATAATACTATAAATAACATACAAACAACATAGGACAGAACTAAATACGTTTGTTGTGACTTTCAATTGTGTCAATGTTCCAGTAATTTTCTCTACTATGTTGGGTAAATTGGTAGATTTCAACATATTATACGTCTGCAAATTTCGTTCTCTTTCACTTACGTGACCTTGAAAAGGCATTTGAATATTGCTTAATATCACAATTTAACGTCGACAACCTTTCAAGATAATGTAGGCTTTTTTACTGAATAAAAATCATATAGAACAGTTGCCATTATCACATAAATTGCCCCAAGTATTATTAAAATCATGCGACTAAATATCTGGATTTTTGACCATATTGAAACGACTCAGAACAGACGTGTTATTCATATTTTACGTTATCTTCCCAAGTCAAGGATTTCTGTATCCAGTTCGCTTCTCACAACCTTTGTGAAGAGCAAAGTGGGCTCATAAACCCTTGACTTGAAAGATGATCTTACATTTTTAGAATTTTTATGTATAGATTTAGTACATATTGTTTCCAAAATTCAAAAGCGCATTTTGTAAATTTTTAAATGTAACAATCAAGGTATTTCTGTAGTGAAAAATTTCTCATGATATTTTTAAATAATGTAGAATAATTCGGCTGTATCTGTTTTGTTGCATCTTCCCAAGTCATGGGTTACTGAGTCCACTTCGTTTGTGGGGAGCAAAGTGGACACAGAAACCACTGACTTGGGAAAATAGTTTTGTTGTTGCTAAACTAATGTTGTTTAAAATGGCTCAATAATACAGTAACCTTAATTTCAATCTTCAGGTATGCTGGTAGTTGGTGTTTTGCTGCGAAATATTCCTAAAATTCAGATTATAGGTGAAAATATAGATACAAAGTGGTCAGGGGCTTTAAGGTAAGTTCACACAAACTGCACAAACACAGAATGATGGTAATTCCACAAGAAAAAAAAATAGACAGGAACAAGATTGTCTTGAGCTTTATAGGTAGTTCTAAAGAGGTTTGGAGCTTTCATTCCCGCAAGATCATATGACATCCAATGCAGATACAGTAGGGATAGGAGCATTTCAAGATGTTTTTATGAAGCATAAATAAGTACATGTGTAATAATTGAAAATTTGTATAACTGGATAGCAAGCTACTTCTGAGATTAGAACGGACTACAATGTAATTTCAGTTTTGTTTCCACACCAAATAAGTTATATATCTGTCCGTGTACCTGTTATAGTTTTCATATCCTTTCTTATCATCACTGTGTCACTCAATCCATTCATTTGCTTGGCTTACGCCTTGTATATTATATGAGATTTCTACCTCCATATCTATATTTCATTTAAACATATCTGGAAAACGATTGTCAAATCGGTTTTGTACGGACAAATGACAGGCGCTTTAAAACACCTCTGCGAGTTTGTACGTCCAAACTTTTATTAGTAATTAGTTCCTGTTATCCCTGGTACTGTGTATGTTTTCATGAAATAGTCCTAATGATAGGAAACTTTTAATAACTGGCCAAATATTTCATTCGTCAGTAAAACTTTATAGCCGGTTGAATGTCTTTATTGCAAATCAGCTACTTAGATGTTTTAATTCAGTTCATTGAAATAACGTGAATTATTTATGCTATATGCCCTTAAATAAGTTCAACGATTTATTTTCAATATTTACTCGAGTAAAATATGGATTGATACTGTATCGGCAAATGACTTGTTAGAAATGGCGGAGGAAACGCTACTTTTGCAACCTTCATTTTAATATCTGGCATATGACTATTCAGCAGTTGTGACATTTTAATATCTAGTATAATAACTATTCAAAAGTTACAACCTTCATTTTAATATCTGGCATAATGACTATTCAACAGTTGCTACCTTCATTTCAATATCTAGGATAATGACTATTCAAAAGTTGCGACCTTCATTATAATATCTAGAATAATGACTAATCAACAGTTGCGATCTTCATTTTAATATTTAGGATAATGACTATTGAACAGTTGCAACCGTCATGGCATAATGACTAGTCAACAGTTGCTGCCTTCATTTTGATATCTAAGTAATGACTAGTCAACAGTTGCTACCTTCATTTAAATATATAACATAATGACTATTCAACAGTTGCGATCTTCATTTTAATATCAAGCATAATGACTATTCAACAGTTGCGACCTTCATTTTAATATCTAGCATAATGACTATTCAACAGTTGCGACCTTCGTTTTAATGTCTAGCTGAATCACTCGGGAAAACCTATAAATTCGTAAATGTTGTCAAATTCAGCAGCATGTTGTCAAATTTGACAACTTTTGTTTCTATTTTTGTTAGAATTTTGCTCATATTTAACATAGGCGTGAATAGGAACTTCTTTAATTCCATGACAGAATTTTTTCGACCTCAGTAAAAAATTCAGGCCAACTAATAAAAAGCGTGTAAAACTGTTTGAAAAAGTGCCGATATTTGTTATTAAATGCCAATTCATAATTTTCTTCATAGTTGCTGAATTCATCAACCTTTGTGTTGATGAATTTGACAACGTTTGCAAATCTGTAGGTTTTCCAGGACTGGAATGAGTATTCAACAGTTGCGACCTTCATCTTAATATGTAGCAAAATGAATATTCAAATTAAGCTGGCATAAACAAAGTAGATTTAAAATACAGTATACAGTTGTATACTGTAAAAATCTAAAATAAAAATTCTCAGTTAAAAAGAAAATCCAAAAATAAGAAGTCCGTACACTTATATGGGAACAGCCTGTAAATGTTATTGTGTTATAAAGATTAAGCTTCTCAACACATGACTTGATATTGTAGACTTATTATTATTATTTTCAGGAAAATAGCTCTTACTGTCATTTTAACACGGGCTGGACTTGGATTAGATATTGTAAAGTTACGGAAGTTATCATGGGCAGTTCTGCGCTTAGCGTTCTTACCTTGTACAGCAGAGATAATAACAGTTGGAATAGCGTCACATTTTATACTGGGATTTCCTTGGAAATGGAGTCTTATGCTAGGGTAAGACGGATAATATCCTTTCATCCAAGAATTCTCTCATGATTAAGGTCGAAATTGTTTATTTATGTTAATATTCATGAAAAGGTGTTCTATGAATAATTTGGTTAAGTTTTATGTAATTTAAAAGCAAGGCAACCTAGTGATCGAGACAAATATATTGTCTGAATTCTGAAACTGTATTCCATGGTGTTTTCTTACACCCCAAAATATTTTCATGATACACATAAAACACATATAGAAAAGGTTTCTAATAGGGACCAGTACGTTATTCCTTGCTATATTTTTTTTAATCTGAAAATAAAAAATACAGTTTTTGCGCTCACAAGTGACTAGTTATGAATTTAATTAATAACTTGCACAGTATTTTGAGCTAGATACTCTTTCTGGTAATTTCATTGTCATCGGAGCATTGTACATTATTTGTGCGAAAATAATAGTCGTTATTCAAGCAATAACCTAACAATCTGACAGAACTACAACAGTACACATTCCTTTTCCTAAGATGTTTGGTTAACGTACGTAATGTATTACTTTTTACGTCTTTATGTTCCAGATGTATCCTGGGAGCCTTGTCACCAGCGGTTACAGTTCCGTCCCTCGTGAATCTCCAGGATCGTCAGTATGGTGTTGCTAAGGGTATTCCTACAATGTTGTTAGCAGCAGGAGGACTTGACAACGTCTTATGTGTTACAGGATTTTCTGTTTTCATGGGCATAATCTTTTCAGAAGGTGTGTTATATTTTCACTTGATAACTTCTTTTTGAATAGTTCTATATTTAGGAGGTAACTGTAGTTGATTTGAAAAGTTGACGATTTCAATCGTTGATTTTACTGTCGCAAATTAAGTATTACTGACCGTCGGCAAATATTTAAATACAAAACGGTTATATATATTCTAATGCAAGTATAAATTAAAATGTTCAAAAGTTTATATTTTATTTAAATTACCAGAACCGTCGTCTGCGATCACGTGTACATCACGTATTTTATCCCTGCAAATGTTTAGAGCCATCTGGTTATAATTGACGTTATATCTGATGCTGCATTATACTGAATGATTTTGTTGAAAGCATATTTAAATAGTTGATATAAAAATGAAACAATAAACATAAGGGAAAATGTGGAAAAAGGACAATAAATAAAAGCAAGACACCTGTTTACGCACATCAGTAACAGAGCAACAAGATGTTGCTAATATTCAGACATGAACAACAGATGTGCGTGATTGTAGAAGTGGTAAAACTTTTGGGCATACGATAGAAATTAAACGTATGCTACAGTTAGAAAGGGAATGATTCGAAGAACTTGTTTTCGTCGCATCATTAGAGTTTGGAAAATGTTCTACATATGCCGATTTTTTTTCTTTTCAAGGTGACTTAGCTGTAACGATTCTGAAAGGACCTTTAGGTGTATTTGTTGGTATTGTTTACGGATTTGCTGCCGGAATCTTTTTATGGTATATTCCATCAAAGGACTGTGTAAGTAATACTTTAGATACTGAATAGTATAGTGCGCCATTCTATTATCATAGATTTCTTAAGTATCGTGGCGTGACGTTACTTTACATTCATTTTGTGTATCGTAGCTACTACTGTAATACCAGTATAATTGTTCTTAGCAAGCACATTAAACTGCCTTAAAGCATGTTGTCACGAATGTGTCTTATGCACTGTGATGCATGTGATATAACTATATTATTTTGATGCTTTTTCTTTGTTGTTGATCAAAATCGAGCCATGTTAACATCAATAAATCGTGGATGGACAATTTGCGTTTGTGTTTACATAAAACAAATCAGTACATAAAAATTAAAATTAATAAAAACTTTTTGTATACTTTGAAAATGAGATAATACTTGCATACAAATTAAACCTTCTGGAATAAGTCTGTTTCTTTGCTCTTGCTAACAAGATTTAGAACTGAAATGTGCGGGTATTTCGAAAGGCGAGAAAAAACCGAAGGAGCAATCAAGATGGAGCAATCCGAGGACATACGCAACATCGAGAACGAGGAAGACGAGAACAAACAACAATACATGAACATACAACAGAAAACACAACACAGAAAAACTAAAAAAGTAGATGAGCAACACGGACCGCACTAAAAACCCCAAAATGTCAGCACAAGAGTCTGTTAACTAACTAGTTTTTTAATGGCAACTTTAATTTTATGTGGTTCCTCCATTTT
>JAOXYI010233803.1:0-10875 GCA_028566495.1 Lithophaga antillarum
TTTCTTTAATGAATAATTTAGCTAAAATATTTTCTAAAAATGGGTGTGGTTGCCCAGGGGTGCTTAACTATCAGAAACAGATACACAGTATAGTTGCATTTTTTTGTTCACAATAACACTTTCTACAAAATGGCTATCTCAACAATGTTAAAATTTTGGAACCCCCCCGGCCAGCCACACCCATGACTAGGGGCCAACTTCTCAATGTGTATAATTTCTACATTTGAATCATCAACAATTTTGGAACAAGAAGAATTGAAATATTTTGTATATATTAAAAAGATAATTGAGGGGTCAAAAACTAGAATGTGACCTTGACCTTTGACCTTTTGACCAAAGGTCATCACTCATAGACATCATTAGTCATGACCCCAGCTCTATAAAACAGACGATTTTCAAGCGTTTACGATTTTGTTTTCTATAAATGAGTGTGGTTGCCCGGGGGTGCTTAACTATAATAAATAGACACATAGCATAATGGCATTTTTTGTTCGTAATAATATGTCCTACAAAATGGTTTTCTCAACAATGGTAAAATTTGGACCCCTCCCCTGGGCAGCCACACCCATGACCAGGGACCAACTTCTGAATGTGTAAAATTTCTACATTTGGACCATCAACATTTTGGAACAAGTAAAAATCAAATATTTTGTATATATTACAAGATAATTGAGGGATCAAAAATTAGGATGTGATCTTGACCTTTGATCTTTTGACCTAAATCAAGGTCATCACTCACACATATCACTGGTGATGACTCCAGCTCTACAAAACAAATAGTTTTCAAGCCAAAATCAAACATATCAGGGGCATTAACTCCTAGAAGAAGGGATTGAATCTTCTAAACGAAAATCGGGAGGCACAATGTCCCAACACCCTACACATTTTAGACTAAGATTCATTTCATGATGCACTACCGTTTAGAAGGAGAAGCGTGTACAAACTAAGGTCAAAATTTAGGACGTGACCTTGACCTTTGACCTCGTGAACTTTTTCAGGGTCAAAGGTCATGAGGGATAATAGTGAAGACATCAACTCTCTACGACTTATGGCTTTTGAGTTTTTGGGGTATAATGCTTCAGTTAAACATATAAGGGGAGATAACTCCCAGAAGAAGTTATCAGAATCCTTCGACTAAAACATACCAAATTTGCAGTATAAAGGCCTTAACATTATGGACAAAGTTTCATTGGTTTAAGAGTAGTAGCATTCAAAAGGTTTTTAGTGTTCTTGGAGATAACTCTGTAAGGGAACAGGATTCAGTTTGTCGGGGTTAACATCGTAAAGATTTTGGTACACAAATACAATATATTAAGTCTTGTGATATGTTGCGAACTATTCTTAAAACTCAATGTACAAAAGTGGCGGAAAAAATTTTTAAAAAATAATAATCAGAAGAAATGCAATAAGGTCTTCCACTGTCAGTGGAAAGACCTTAAATAGGGATAAAGTGATAGTCAACCATTCAACATCAGATCGTTAGTTTTTAAAACAATCTCTAGCAGAAGGAACATGTGATTAATTTTCTTCAATCTTTGGAATTTAAGAAAATGGAATTCATCAAGATGACACTAATAAAAATAAAACATGGGTTCATCACTCCTTAAAATCTTTCTTACAACATACAAGGGATATCATTAGTTTCTTTTTCTTTTTTATCATTTATTTGTTCATAGGTTGATGAATGAGTTTTATTATATCTGTTTTAATCTGACAGAAGACATTTTCTACTATTCTTTGAGGTCAAATGTCAAAGGCTTTATGTCTTTTGAATGATGTTATTCGTGTATTTGGGATGCTAACATAGAGCTGTATAAGAATTTGGTTGTTACAATCGATGCTTTTAATCTGAATGTGTGGTAGAAATAGTAAAATAATATATATATATATATTCAACCATTTCTTTTCTTGTCAGCCATGTTGTTTTTATGAAAGGGAACATTTTTACCGAAGTCCGATACGATCAAACTGTATGCAAATTTGGTGATAAATATATAATAAATCGTCAACGTACTATTTCACGGTGCTTTTTACAGCCAATTATCTTGCGATTTATTTCACTAATACGGAAAAAAAGTTATATCGGATGCATATCTAAACTTTTATTGTTGACTATAAATCATTCAACGACCTCTCAGTAGACCTTCGCTAGATTTCTTGTGGCTTAAAAATTTTCAGTCGGTGAATGTTGCTTCTGTCATCGTAGAGTTTCACGATGACTTATATGGCACATCTGCGCTCATTACATGTTAATTGTGTGTTCAAGTTAATATTATACGATCAGATAACATTATATCTATTGGTTATATGCTATCAAAAACTACTAAATTCTTTATAACAATAAAACATATTTCATTGTCATTATATATCGTTTTCATTTTAACCGTAAATAGATACTTTTAGCATTCATTTCATTTGTTAAAGATTTATAACCATTTTTCACAATTACCATCCCATTCGAAGAAAATAAAGACTGAATTTTATGAACATGTAAATGGCAACCCTTGTATTCGGTCCATAAATATTCAAAATGATAAAACTACAGCTAGATCTAATTATTATGAAATGTTTAATTCCTTTCAGTACTGCATAGAGTCAACTGTTTATTGTGCTGAAATTCACCTTCCCTACTTTTACACGGTTTATTCTAGTTATGTATATATTTTTTTGGAACAATTATTAAATTTCAAAAAGAAGTATGAAACTGAATGAACATTAATGGAGAGGTATAAATGATAGTAACAAGGCAGGAAAGACTAGTTTTTGTCAGAATAAAGCCGTAAGCTGCATTAAATATGCTTTTACTCCAAATGCTTCTTTCTGCATGTGCCCTCACTAAATAAACAAACAAACAAAAATTACGGAGCAACGGACAGATGCTATTCAATCACTGAATTATAGAAGTTAAAATGTAGTAAATTAAATCTGTCATATTTTCAAGGGACATAATTCATGACCTGTTTCTGGCCTTACTGAAAATCAAAGCACTGACGTTCTGTAGTTGTGTTTCATTCTTGAGTGATGTCTTTTTTTGATGTGTCAGGTATATGGCCTTACCTATCTATTGGTCTCATGCTTTACGTAATCTGCAAATCAGAATTTCCTCAAACTATTCCTATGTCGCGAACAAACCAACGATCATTGACATTTATTTAAATATGTAAAAATTTAGAGATGACATGGAATTTTTTGGACCGGTCTACTGCTTCACCAACCATCAAATGTCACATAGATACAAAGGCGAAAAGAACCACAACATATCTCATAAGCAATATGTTGTTACTGTGTTAGTATTAATAATTTCAACTAATACACCTGATGAAAATACTTAATCTAGATTAACTGAACTGTTAAAATAGTGCGAAGTACAGTTCCTAAGTTTAAACTTTAGCGCCAAGAGAACCGCAGTGAATATCACTCCGCCGCGTAAGCAGGAAACGGAAGTTGCGATGAAGAATCAGGAATGTATGAAATCTAAATTCATATGACAACAAAAGTCGTTAGTTTCTCTAACGAGAAACACGACTAAAAAACCATATACGAAAACAGTTCTGAAGATATCATCTGGGAACCTAACGTTTACGTAAATTTTGTCTTTTCAATGGAACAAATGTGAAACAGGGTAATCCCCTTTAAAATAATGAACTTGACGAGTGATTTATCACAAGTAAGAATCCCCAAAAATATAGATGATTTACATAAAATGTATCATCTGAAAACCATTAATTTTAGTATTAAGGAAGGTAAATCCTGAATTGTTAATGCCACCATGGAGAAATTCAAACTTGAACTATATTTTATCTAATAACTATAAACATCCTAAAAGTAGCAGAATGCCTTGAATAACCGTTTTGTTCTTGGACGAACGGACGGACAAACATTGATTACAATGTTAAACTTTCTGATTATAGCAACATGATTGCTGAACATGTATTTAGCCTTGATATTTGCAAATGCATTGATTCCTTTGTATGTGGCATCATTATTGAAGAGATTTAAGTGCAGAAGTTTAGAAACTGGCATTTGTTACGTTTTCTGTGACAGATCCACACCAATGTCACTTTGGCTTGTTAGTCCCAAAATGGTATAAAAACCCTTTATATAGTATACTTACGTACAAGACACACTGTGTAGTATTCTTACTGTTGTTGAACGTGCATGTGCATAAAATTAAATTCCACAAGTTATAAAATTACAACAAAGTATAAGATCAGCGCTTTGGTTGCTGTTGACAAGTAACTACTTACAAGATTTTAGTAGCCGAAGTATGGACCCAGTGATGTTATGTGTCATGATTGTCTTTTAACGCAGATGTTTTGAAAATCACCAACTTGCACGTATATGAAAGTATGATCAATGTATAACTGAGAAAAAATCGAGGTGATATAATTTCACCTACATTAAATAAATATATTATATATATCTTAATATTACATCAAAATAATTGCGATTTTCAAGCCTATGCAGTGTAACGTGTTACTTTAACAAAAAAGATTCCTTAATATTCATAGACCAAAGCGAAAAAGACATTAAAATACTAGTACTTAAACATTCAGGCAGACAAAAAAGTTCATGACAAAACGTAACAGAAGAGAAATATAATATCGTTTAGTTAGTTGTATACCTTTTAGTTTCTCTTGTTCATTACTTTCAGTTTTCCTTGAATTGCAATCGTTGTCTGGAGAATCTTG
This sequence comes from Lithophaga antillarum, assembly GCA_028566495.1. Lineage (NCBI taxonomy): Eukaryota > Metazoa > Mollusca > Bivalvia > Mytilida > Mytilidae > Lithophaga > Lithophaga antillarum. Next base: position 4,692 of record JAOXYI010233803.1, read on the forward strand.
TTTTGAATCGATCTGTTCTACCACCTTTGGATACGACAGACCTGGTATTGTAAAAGGATAGGATCCATTTCCAGTTACTGGTGGTGACGTTATCATTGGATAAGGTAAAGGCATGACGGGATAACTTTCTTGATATGCATATACCCCAGCAAAGTTCCCAGCATTCCGTAGGATTCTGTTGATGGAACTAACACTTGGTATAGTTTGTTCGTCACATACATTCTGTGATAAAAGCTGATCTCTGATTTCCCAAGCAAAACTGGAGGGGTTTTGTCTCTTAAGTTCCAAAATCTTTTTTATAACATATGGAGTGGCCACTTGCTGAAATAAATGGACAGGAATATCATTTAACAAAATTACAAATTGGGTAAAAGTAATAAAATTATAACCCACAAGTAATTAAAGTTGTTCTTTACAAATTCTCACGCAGTTTGTCATACAGCATTATACCTTACTGATGTAAGAATAATTAAATTCTGTCTGACAATTTATCAAAAATTAAATCATTTCTCTGCTTTCGAAAGTTAAGCAAGTGTCACTGAGGAACAGTGCAAGCCTCTCTCCGTTTAAAGCTGATCTTCCTGCTTTACAAATATGAAATTTCATTGACATTAGACTTCTTCTATCTATGAAATAAGGCAACATGTATGATAAGGTCACAGCACAAGGTGGACAAAACACAAGATAAATGTAGTTTTTATTGGACGACTGTAATCAAAACGGAATGATATAACTTGAAAGTGTGTCCTTTTTGTCTCTGGAACTAAAGGTTCCAATTGCACAAGTTTGAGGAAGATAAATTTATCACATACTTTTACTGAGATATTTTCCAAAATTTATGTAGTTACCTTTGGTTTACTGCCGCCGATTGATCCTGGTTTTATGGAACCCGTTTCATAGTATCTTGTGAGTATTTTACTAACACATCCATGTGAGACCAGCAACTGACGAGAGATATCACATGGTCTGACACCCATGTGTGCAAGCTCTACGATTCTCCGTCGGACATGATCCGGAAGTGGCCTTCCATTGACGAATACGCCACCTAACTGATTAACACCTGTTTGTCCTATTATAAGAAAAAGTGTTCGCAATAAGACCACAGTAAGCATATACGGTAACAATAAAGACTAATATTTTTCACTCAAGTGATGAAAGGAAGAAAATCATTTAAAAGAAAAAAGACCTTGAAAATTTATCATTTACATTGTATCAAGAGTGAATGCATGTACGTCTTTTTAAATTGAACCTTAAAAAGGCACATCTAGGTTGAATTTCGACCATGTCAGTTGAGAGTCTTTATTAATGTCACATATAAACTTTGATATTATTGGGTTCAATATATGTATATGCAAAATAGATCATTTTGCAAATTTTAGTCTTAGTAAATTCGAAATTGAAAAAAAATGATGTCAATGAATCGTCTCTTTGATGTATCGATTAAAAAAATGGCCATATATATGTACATGGAGGACTTAAAATTCTGAAAATAATTCTGGTATAAGGGAACAACTGTCAGAAATTATGAATAAAAATATTAGAAATGAAGAATTGGGTTTTTTCTTGATATTAAATCTAAATATAGTTGTGCTTTAAACAACAGTGATCGAAAGACGAATAACTTGTTGAACATGGACATTAATTAACATTGACTTCAGTATACAAAACCAACGCGAAAAATCAGATAATTTTCGTATGATATGTATAATGGGATTTTATCAAAAATAAGGTCATATTAACTTCATACGAATGTGTTCCTATGACTATCAAATGAAATGGCTTTCATATAAGAGACATATGAAACTCGTTTTAATTTTTTTACTTTACATTAATGTTAGTCCATTCAGCAAATGCATTTAGCAAAAAGTAGAAAAATATTAAAGAAATTTGCATGTATAACCTGTTATTTTTCAACTTATCTAAAAATCATAGTCATTGTAATACTCTTATTAAGCGCAGAACATTACACTTTGTCTTTCACTCAAGTTCGTGCCTGTAACAAAACTCATCATTTTCCCTTTTTCAGTGGAGCAAACTCTGTGTTTTACTTAAGTGAAAGACAAAATGGAGACTGTGTAATGTTCTGTTCTTAATAAGTGTATTACGGTGACAATGATTCTTCAGATAAGCCGAAAAAAATAATGGACTGTACATGCAAATTTCTTTAATGTAAAACTGCACTTTAAACTAATAGTACTTTAATAGAAGTCAATGTCTTACAGAAAATTCTTACCAAATTAAGGTCAACTTGCAGTTTCCACATTAGTGTAAACTGTTTTAATGTAAAATTAAGTATTACTAGTCACTGTCTTTTGTTCTATACTAACATTTAACGAAGAAAATAGAGTATGTTTCCTGAAAATAACACAATAATGCTAAAGTAGAACTGCTAAAGAACGAAAGATATAAAAATGCCTGAAAAGAAATACCATATTATATAATTTAAGACAAGCATCGGAACAGCGCTTTGGATGGTTTCCAGTCACCATAAGGTCTTCAACAGTGAGAAACATCAATTACAATATTTTTTTTCATAAACTGAAATATCGTTCGATCGGTTCTATGAATTTCTTTTTAACTGTTTAATAAAGCTTTCGAAAAAAGTTCCTTCACAATTATAAATAATGAGCCTTTGCTAAAATGTGGTAATCATGTTCACCTACCCTAACAGAGTTTCTTCTTTTTTGTTTCGATTTCTTAGCACGATCGACCGATATGGATCACTTTGTTTATCGTCTTGCGTCGTCGTCCTTGCATCGCTAACTTATATTGCAAATGCTCCCCCACCTCAAAGTTTGATTGTGTGATTGATTGCTTTATAAAGCACAATCACTCATATCTCAGCTATATGGTGACAGGAAAACTTTAGTTATAAAGAGAAACTAGTTATAAATGGTATGAGCTGCTGGGGGAGATGGTAGGGAAAATGTTTGACAGCCTGTACGAAAAGGGATGAAACTTGTCATACTGTGCAGCGGCCCAGAAAACCTATACTGTGAACCAACTCTGCAAAGAGTATTTAATATAGATCCGGAGTTTGGCACTCTTCGAACATGTGACTTTGGATTTACCACCTATCCCGACTGATGGAGATCGTAGATATACAAGTGTACTGCATTTATGTTTTATGAAAAAAATGGAATATCATCCCGGACAGAACATTATATTGCACTGTTTTACGAGTGCAAGTTCAAGATGGGTCCTAGCGAGCACATTAGTGGTACCCCATATTACATGCCGACAACATCAGCATTACATACAAGAAATACAACATTGTTGATTGACTATCTGAGTTGTTACCCGAGTGGTTAATTAATTTCCTTTTTTCTGTTTTATGTAGCTTCAGTTAGACAACTATCAGTATGTAAGAATTAATAAGTCAAAATATGCACCTCTCGTGCATCTATATGGACTTCATCCAGTTTTTATGTCGCCTGTTTAGCGTCGTCATCATTACAATTTACCTTGTGGTTGCAAATCCTCTCAGTATTAAGTTGTTTGATTAGATTGCTTTCAAACTTTGGATGCTTGATGTTCATCGTATCGAGATTTTAGGTCATGTAATTATATTTTATATCAGAGTTACAGTCACTTTCCTACTTGGGTAATATTAGGTAGCAATGGACACAATATTCTCGCAGGATGAAGACCCTATCAATTTTATTACAGGTACTGAGTCGATGATACTGTTGGTAATCTTTAAAATCAAGTAATGAGAGAGTCTATAACCATCAGCCAATATTTAGTAACAGACAATAAAATTCAATCACTGATCATAGTTTTCTATCCTATTTTTTAAAATTTCCCAAAAGTTTACCTTCAACACCACAAATGGTCTCCCTTTTTGAAGGTCATTCATTATACAGTGAAAATATGACTCTATGATATAATCGGCCTCTGGTAAAATGGATAATTAGAATTAACACAAGTATAGATGTATAAAAAAGGTTCATATTAAAAAAATCAAAATTACCTTTCAAATACTGCACATGGCTTGTGTCTATTTTTTTTTTTTTAACTGCATGTACTTTCAGAAAGAATAAACCCATTAAAAGAAATTCTCAAGTAATGTCTTTCAATGTACTTGTACAAAGAATACATCCATTAAGCAAGTTCCAAAGTCAAATCTAATGTTTTCATACATTTTAAAGTAAGACATTTACATTTATAAAAGCGTTTAATGGTTTATTACAATAAATTAATCTATCTTTCCGCAATTATCTTTCATCTTTTGAATAAATGTTTCTTTTAAAGAACGTAAAATGAGCAGCGAAAGAAAAAATGCATATCAAAAGAACATGATGATTTGTGACGCAAATGTGTCAGCTTTTTTTTTTCAATTTCAAAATTCAACGCCTTATTTCACAGTGATTAAGCGGTTTTAATAATTGCATCAATTTCTTGTATAGCAACAGTCATTTTTAAAATGTTACAATTTTGTACAATTCATTTTCTGCAATTTCTTAAACTTAAAATGATTTTCAAAGGGTCTAATTTTTTTTTATCATAACTAATTTTAAGAAATCTGAATTTTCATGGTATGAGATCAAAGAAATATAAAGTGATTTCTAAGTAAACAGAGGGGGAAATTGGATGAATTAATGATAAATTATAATCAGAAATATTTTACTCCTTACCTGTATGGGGCATTGTAAGAAGTCTGTGAAGAAAAAATCTACAAAAGAAAGAAATAAAGATGTAAAAACTTTGATTATGATTAATAAAATTTTCATTTTCGTAGTCACAGTAAAGTCATTTCATGACTTTTTAACAAACTGTTCATTTTGTTAAGACGTATCATTAAATTCTGTTACTGTAACTTGAATAAAAAAGAGATAACTTTGAAGGTTGTACTTGAAGGTATATTAAGATTTTTTGAAAATAATTTTACAAACACTGAAAGCGAAATTATTTATATATCACACGGAAACTGTCAATAAGACCTTGCCGAAATTGAAATTCAGACGTGAAAAAAATCACTTAATCTTACGCCAAATAAAGTATATGTTTAAAAAGGGGGATATCCAAACACTCCAGAAATATCGTGAACGAACCAAATCGAGTATCAAGAAGAGACAATAACCACTAAATGAAAAATAACAACAATAAAGCGCTTCAAATTGATTCTGAATACATATTTTAAATTATTTTATTCTGAATTCTAACAACGAACGTATTGATAATAACAATCTGATGACATGTAAGACGTCTATCATAATCTTAACACTAAAAATAAGTCCGTATAAATTAATTTGACTCTTTTTTGACTAAAATTTTGAAAACGCGTAAGAACATGGAAGTGTTAACCCCAGTTACTCTAGGAACGATGCTGAAAGCTGTGGTTGGGTGGTTGAGTTGACTCAATTGAAAGTGTCAACTGGAGAACGATGAAATCGATTTTGGGCTATGGTTAATGAGTTTGAATAGAGTGTATATTTCCTTCCTGGATATCCTACAGAATTTTTAAGTTAAACAGAGAAGAAATAGACAATACAATGGTTGTCTCCAGGAACCAGATAATACCATAAAATATTCAATAAAATTTTAGAGGAGTAAAAAAATCTAATGATATATCTATTATTCCACTTAATAGTTATAATCGTGGGAGGAGGTTCACTTAGTAGGGATGAGCTGCTAATAAAGAGAACCAATTACAAGCCAACAAATATGGAAATAGCTAATCTTTAAAGAATATAAGTATATTTCCAAATTTTGGGTGTAAATAAGAGAAGGTCACATTTTCGGGCCTCAGGAATATATGACTAGGGTAGGATCCGGTGGGTTCGGCGGTACAACTCTGTAAATACATTTTCCAAAGTTATCCACTTCTACACTTATTTCCATCCATGATCCGATGAGATTATTATTGTTATGTGATATTTTCGAGGAATCAGAATGTTCATAATCTATATAACATGTTTATTAAAGTACATTCAAGGGCGTTGTTGTAGTTTTTCAATACATCTATGGTCTACTTAACGGTTTCATTACGTATTGAATCAACTGATCATTTTATTCAAACTTTTAAATTATGATAGAATTCACATATTTACAAAAAATTAACAGTTTCCAAAAAAGAGAATTAAATGACATTAAACACCAAATTACATCAAAATAAATCATAGAAATAAATTGAGTTCGTCGTGGAAATATACAAAAATGTACGTTACATGTATCATTAATT
>JAOXYI010233911.1:0-10875 GCA_028566495.1 Lithophaga antillarum
CCTCGTTCCCGATGTTGCCTGTGTCCTCGGATTGTTCCACCTTGAATGCTCCTTCGGTTTTCTCTCGCCTTTCTTGGATATTCACGAGACAACGTTCGCCAATGATGGACCGTATAAATGCTTTGCAAAAAATGGCAAGGGAGACAAAAGCACAAGTGAAGAAATTTACAATAATATTATCGGACGTAAGTATCTTTGTCCCTTAATTTGTCTACATTTGTACAAATATTTATAACATCATATACATACTTCTATGCACTATCAAGTAATGTAAATGATCATAAATGTCAATATTAATTTAAAACAGTTTATATATTAGATATATTAACTAATGTTTAGTATTTAGTAAGTGATGAAACATACACATTATATAAACATATACAGCATATGAATTAAAAAAAAAACAATAATTCTCTACATAATATGAATTAAAATATTTTCATCACTCCCAGTTAAAGCAGTTAATTGTGAATTAAATAAATTAAATAATTATCTCAAACTAATTAATTTATTACTATGTTTAGTAATCAAGGTATGTTAATACCACAATATGCAAAGTTCAACCTTTGCTCATGGTTTTTTGTCCTATCATGAACACAATATTTTCATTAGAATTACGAACTTCATTTTGATGCCCCGCCCACGAATGTGGCTGGGGCATATAGTGTTACCCTTGTCCGATTTCTTTGGAACTAAACATTGTGCATCAATGAAACTTAATCAGTGGATGTACCTTGGATAGTACTGAGCAGTCATACAATAGTTCCGTCACCATGACCTGCATTTTACGCTTGACTGAGTCTGGTTAAGTTTTGCGTTTAGGTCCATTTCTTTAGAACTAAACATAATGCATCAATGAATCGTTTTGAGTGGATATGCCTTGAATAGTACTGAGCAATCGTACAACGAGTGGGTCACCATAACCTAAATTTTATGCATGAGTGACTCTGGTTAAGTTTTGCGTTTAGGTCCATGTTTTGAGTACTAAACATAATATAGCAACGAAATTTCATCAGTGGATATATGTCGGATAGTGCTGTACAATGCTACAACAATTAGGTCACTATGATCTACATTTTACGCTTGAGCGACACCAGTTAAGTTTTACGCTTTAAATCCATTCCGTAGGTACTAAGCATAATATATCAATTAAACTTCATCAGTGAATACATCTTGGGTAGTACTGAACAGTGGTACAACAATTGGGTCACCATGTACATTTTACGCATGAGTGACTTTGGTTACGTTTTGCGTTACGGTTCATATCTTGAGTACTAAATATAATATAGCATTGAAACTTCATCAGTGGATACATCTGAGATAATACTGCACAGTCCTGTGACAGATGGGTCACCATGACCTACCATTTTCACTAGAAAATGCCTGTACCAAGTCAGGAATGTAACATGTGTTTATCAGTAGTTCCGTTACTTTTGATGGTGGAGTGTTTTCTCGGTTTTGTCAGTTTTTATTGACTTTTGTTCTTTCGTTCTTTATTCCCTTTTCAAATTGCCTTGCATTTCGGTATTCTTACTTATACCTTTACCTATATTTTATGCTTCAGCGTTTAAGTCCATTTCTTAGGTACTAAGCATAATATATCAATGAAACTTCATCAGTAGATACATCTTGGGTAGTAGTAGGAACAGTTGTACACCACTACATTTTACTCTTTAGCGACCGTGGTTAAGTTTGCATTTAAGTCTATTTCTTGGGCATTAAAATAATATAGCAATGAACTTTATTAGTGGATACCTACTGGGTCTTGCTGAACAATAGGGCGGGACATCCATGTCTCACAAACACAATTCTAGTTGTTCATGACAAAAGCTCCCCCCCCCCTCCAGGACAAAGCCCCCTACGTCAAAACCCTTCTAAGACAAAAGATCTCCAGGACAAAAGCGCCCTCGGAAAATATATTTACATATACGGAGGAACATAAACAAAAAAAATTAATGCATTTTTTAAATAAAATATTGAAATTATTTAATTTATGCAAATTGTTAAAATAATAATGTATAAGATGCTGTATATTTCATCTTGGAAGTTTTTATATATATATATATTTATTTACAGCTATAGTTTCTTCTCTCAGTTGAACTTAGTGGGGTGTTTTCTTTACACGTTGAATAAAAACAAGTTTCCTTTTTTTCCTTTTCTTTCAAGTACATTATTTAATTTCATATATGAATATTTTAATTGTTATTGAACACTGGTGTTTGAAAAATATATTCTGAGTAAATTTTGAGTTATTTTTTAGTACGGTTTAAATAACAACCAAATACAAAAACAAACAAAAAAAATCTTTTTAGGGGGCTTTTTTCCAGGGGGCTTTTCTCCGGGGGCGATGTTGGATGCTTTTGTCCTAGACCCGTAACACATGCAATACTTCAAACAAACCAAAAATAATGTGAAAAGTAAGCTTCACCTTATTACAAGTGTTCTTCTCTTTTTGCAATAACAAATGAAGAAAGAAAAAATATAAGTGTTTCAATTACTGATTTTGCAAATAAAAGTATTTCAATTACTGATTTTGCAAGCAAGTATTTCCTAAGTAACACAAGAGTAAAATATTTACTTAGAGTATGTAACGAAAATTGCTTGTTATAATCTAAGTAAAAGATAAGTATTTACATTGCTTAAAACTAGTAATGTTTAATTACTAAGTAAAATTTTAAGTAATTGACAAGGAAAACAAGTAAATGTTAGTAATATTTAGTAATTATAAGTAATGATTTGCTTAAAAAATTGCTTAAAATAGGTAAGTAATTTTCATTAAGTAATTTTTTTTGTGAGTATGTCAGTTAAATTTGGAGTCGAGCGCGACGAAGCAGGCTCGAACTCACAAACGCAACGTCCCAATGGTCTACTCATGGTAATTTTTGTTTAATCATTTGAAGATATCAGCCTGACGTCTAATTTAAATGTTGTTACGACACTGCAAAACTGTGTCTATTTAATTTCAAAGGTAAAATAATTTGTAACATTAATTCAGCCTTGACATACTAAGTCGAATAAATGTTAGTATTTTCAGTATTAGTCTGCAGTCCACAGCACAAAAGCGACATACAGATAGGAGCCGACCTAATCTTTCTCAAAGTTAACATGAACCTGTCGTAGCGACCGCTTTTGAGTTAACTTGGCGACAAGAAAGCTGTAGTTCTGATAGTTTGAAGCAAACGTAGGGCAGACGGTAAGACAAAACAAAGTTAACTTGCGACAGACGCCCTGACAAAGCCAAGTTAACTTCGAAGTCTGGTCATGTCCGGTCAGGAGGACAGCTTCTGGCAGTTTATTTTACCTACCAGATCACATTGATATGTTGACAGTTTCGATAAGATGCTACGAATAATAAAATAAAGTCAGTTAAGTAACGGAATTCGTTACGATTTTATCAGTGGTACTTCGAGACTGATGCGAAAATGTGTGATTTTAACCAGACAGTTAAATTCCTGACAAGAGCATACTTTCTGACGACAGCAGTCGTCCTTACAGCTTCTGAGGACAACTGCAAGTTAACTTGGGTCAGACTTGGCGACAAAATCAAGTTAACTTTTGACCGCACTTCCTGACAATCAACAGCTGTCATATGTTAACTTGCAGGTTAACACGAACCTGACATCATGACAAGGGCAATGGTTTTAATGAATCAATAAGTCATTTCAGATATTAAATATAAATTAAGAAAATGCGTTGTACTTTAAAACTTTTTTTATTCCTCTGTAATTTATTTTTCTTATGACCTTATTTTAAATGAAAAGAAGTAAGAGATCTGCACATTTTTTAATTGTAAACAAAAAACTTAAAAATTATTATAAGATTTCTGACATAAATCAATGAATTTGTGTGATTCTTAGACCAAGTAGCATTTAATATCAGTCCAACGTAATAGTGATATGTGTATATAATATAAGAAAATAGACGATTTTTGACCATTTAGTCAGGCTGCCTGACATCGCGACCAAATTTCAAATAAACGCTGACATCAAAATGACATCTTGTACATTCTGGGTAGAGCCTTATAACATTTAGTAAAATGGTAGTTTCGTTTGCAGGTGGTAACAATAGACCAATGTGGATAGGTGCAAATGACTTAAGACAAGAGGGACATTGGATCTGGGAGTCAGATAATACTGCTGTTGATTATACCAATTGGTTAGATGGAGAACCAAATAATGATGCATATGGAAACGGAGTTGTGTCAGAGGATTGTGTGGTCTGGAATTTCATACTAGATTCTTATAAATGGAACGATGATTTATGTGATGATGCACATGGATACATCTGTGAAACAAATTAGGTATTTTAGTACGTTAATCCCCAATGCAAAAGGTGTCTTTCATAATTGAAAACAGGAGAAATTAACAGTTTTTGTGCAGTGCGTAATAGAATGATATCAGTATTAGCATAAAAAAAAAAAAAAAAAAAAATCACAGGAATAACAAAATCAGGACACAAAAACAACACAGAAGAAAAACATCAAACAGGAACCATAGACTAAGTAACATGAACAATGCATATTTACAACAAAATTGTTTTCAAAATTTCCAATTTTTAATAAATCATTAGCTTGGACTAGTCCAACAGTTTCTGACGTCACAGTGATCAGCCATGCATAAAAAATTATGGGTTTTTATGCATCATATTAATCCAAGAAAATAATTCATAAATTTCTGGCCGATTCAAGAATGATTTATGCACTTTGTCCTTTTTGTTAGTGCGGAGCCTTTATTATTAGGAAGACCCAAATCTTCTATTAATGAAATGCAAAATATATGCGTCCCTTTTGTTGTGGTTTATTTCTTTGTTTGTTCTTCTTTGTTTCCCGATAGTAGTGGCTGTACAGAAGGTCATGAAGGCTCTTTAGAAAACAGTATAAGTGAACGTGATCTCGAATTCTTCAGTCATTTTCAAAAGAAAAGCTTCGAAAACATAGATATTTACTTATTTTCAAAGTCTAAGTGGCATTGAAAAAGGAAACTCTTATATGATGTCATGTTGTCGTTTACGTTCGTAAAAACCTGTACTATAATGCAACAGAAAGGGAGTTTAGATTGAGGTACAAGTTCTATCACATATACATCTTTGTATTACATAGGTTGTATCACGCAGCTTTACGCCGTATTTTAAGAATTATATACAGAATATTAGATAATCTTAAATATTCTCACTGGATATATATAGATTGATTGATTGAATGGCGGTTTTACGACACTTTCTGCAGCTTTTCAGCTATATCGTGGCGTCCAGTTTTTATTGGGGAAAGAAGCCGGAGTACCCGATGAGAACCCCGACATTCGACAGGAAAACTGGCGATCCTTGTCAATTAATGTTGGAGTCGAGCACACCTTGTCCCAGGCCAGGCTCGAACTCACAACACCAGTGTTACTGACTACCTGTGTTACTAACTACCTAGACCACCCGACCACCGAGGCCCCCTGGATATATAGAAGTGACCGTTTCTGGTAAATATCTTTATGAGCAACGTAAAACCAATTAGATCTATTGAACCAAATATATTTCAGGTGTATACTAATAGAGACAGCGATTTTTTTTATTCATCGTTGACAGTGGTTAAATCTTTTTTTCCAGCCAAAAACTTTTGACAATCACTGCAGAGCATTCTTCTTCTATGTCGGACAGCATGATAATATTGTAGATGCATTGTAAAGTTTCAAGGATGCAGACATTTTTCCTAAACAAGCTTCTAAATATGTAATTAGCACTACATAAGCCAAGCCAACAGAAAATTGGCATAGGATGGCATAGGTTTCAAAGCACAGGAGAGAACTGGTCATATTACCCTTTTCTTGACATTATCTGCATTGAGTCATAGAATTATTTAGGACCGCTCCGTTTTTATGATTTTATTCTTGTTAACTTACTGTAATTATTTTACAGTTACTTATTTTTGCGGTTTTCTGAAAATAAAATGTACACGCAAATTTGTCGATACTAATAAGAATTTACGGTCTAGAAATAATAATTCACGAAATCAATTACACGCGAATTTACTCAAGACAAGAAATTCTCGAGAATTTTACTTATATTTGAACTTGAAATTTCTCATAGTACATTATAATTTAAAATATTTTAAAAATAAGCTTACTATTAAAATTTGAGTGGGTATTGTGTTTAAAATTACCAATTTTTTTCCTGATTGTATTCAGGAGGGTAAAATTTACTAAACGTTGGTCAAATTCCACTGGCTAAAAAATATACGCGATCTGTTATTTCAAGTCCATCAAACGTTATTGATATTCTCTTCGTAATGTTTTTTTCTTTTTTTTTTCTTTTTTGTTTTTTGTTTTTCTTTTTGTATTTTACAGATAGAAGGAAGATGAATTTACTGCTCTATGTGTGATGAAATACACAAAAAGAATCAAATCAGAATTAACATAGAGTTGTTTAACAAAGCATTCATCATTATATATTCCAAAAATGTACAGACAGAAGACTTTTTACTACATTTAAAAATAAACTGGCTTGAAAAATTAGTTTGATGATAAAGAAGAGTATGAACACGACTCATTTATACATACTTAATCCGAGATAACCGCGCGATTGCCGTACGACTGACTTTCATCGTTAGATTAAGCTTGATGCAAATTGAAAACGCCTTCCATTCCATGTACGCTTTAAGTTGGCATAATGAATCTAGAAAAAGATCAAATGCAAATGCAAATAGATAGATGCATAAAATAAAATGAATGAATAAATAAATTTTGACCATTTCAATAATTTTATTAGTTTCATTTCAACAAGTTTAACCTCTTTTCAAATCAAAAGTCCACTCAAATAGCAAAACGTGATTTACTTGTCAGAAACCATTATATACTGTATTCTATGTAAATAACTCAGATTTGTATTATAGTACAATATGTACATCTGCCTTCTGAGATGTGATTTTATATACACACTAGATTTAAACAAATATGATGTAGATGTCCGTGTAAAATATTTTTCAAGTGTGCAGAATAGTATATTATGACTTGCGTAGAAGTTTCTGTAAGATATTATGACTATAGTGTAGAAGTTTCTGTAAGATATTACGACTAGTGTAGAAGTTTCTGTAACATGTTATGACTATATTGTAGAAGTTTATGTAGATATTATGACTATTATAGAAGTTTCTGTAAGATGTTTTGACTATTTTAGAAGTTTCTGTAAGATGTTATGACTATAGTGAAGAAGTTTCTGTAAGATGTTATGACTATAATAGAAGTTTCTGTAATATGTTATGACTATAGTGTAGAAGTTTCTGTAACATATTATGACTATTATAGAAGTTTCTGTAAGATGTTATGACTATATTGTAGAAGTTTCTGTGAGATGTTATGACTATTATAGAAGTTTCTGTAGGATGTTATGACTATAGTGTAGAAGTTTCTGTAAGATATAATGACTGTTATAGAAGTTTCCGTAAGATGTTACGACTATAGTGTAGAAGTTTCTGTAAGATATTATGACTATTATAGAAGTTTCTGTAAGAACGTTTTGTTACTCTTCATATGTATATTTTACCCAAGTTTTAAAATGATCGCTAGAATATAAAACGTATATACTCTACCATTAGGGTTCGGCGATTATCGCGTAATTGTCGCACGAATTTCGCTAGATAGTTGTCAGTATGTCTATAGAAATGTCCATTTAGTTCATGAATTTTGCCAAAGTGACCGTGGTGCGAACATCATGTGACAATCGAAGAACATCGCACCACGGTCGCGCGATGGTCTCTAAAGAAGTATAAATGAGAATATAGAGGTCTACTGTTCCTTAATTAAAGACGGACCTAATTACTTAAACTGATTATTGGAGTCCTTACATTAACTTATTAAAGTCCATTTCCGTATCTGTGGATAATGGATTTTAGGTTCCCATCCATTTATTTCTGTTTTTATTTCGGAAGTATTTTTACAGCATAAAAGAAGATAAATACCTAACTAAATCTTCTCTCTAATTTTCAGTTTGAGTGTGTTAATTTCAAGAAAATCGAATTTTAAATTTTCTTCATTATATTTCAGTGGTAAATATTTTCAACCTCAATTTAAATAGCACATTGGTACGTTTACATGAATCACTTGGCAAAATCATTCAACCATACGCCATGATACCATTCAATGTTAAATTTAAAGACGATTCAAGTACACCGAATATCTCGAACGAGAACAACGTCAAGTATCCAACTTGACACCCCTTTCAATGAATTTGCCTTGAACACTGTCATTTCTTTACACGGGATAAAAACGTGCATTTTCATACTATGCAGTGAATAAACTACACAATAAAACCTAAAACATATTTAGAAAAAAGTTAAATGTAGGTATAACCTCTTAGAATCTATATACCAAATTTGGATATCTGGGTAAAAGTCACGAGACATTTGAAAGGATTTTCCATTATTTATAGTATCGAAAACAGAGTATCGTCATCTGTAGGGGGAGTCAAACATGGCCCAACTTCATATTTTGATGATATTTACCCTAAAAGAAATTTACGACGTGGCAATTTCATAAATATACATAATTTGTTAATATCTCTTCAAACTGATAACCATGAAGTCATTAAAATTATCCTGTAATGAAGGCAAAAAAGGTTAAAATTGAAGAGAAAATTTTAGAAACATTAGTACCAAAAAATTAGACTACAATGTATATGAAATATCACCTGTTTAGTTTTGATTTTTGCTAAGAAATAAACTTTGTAATGGTTATGAGTCATTTTTTGGGGGTTCAGATTATGTGCATTTTAGAGGTGATTCGTGCGATTTTGGGTCACAAAGGTCAAAAGTGGTATATTATAAACAAACCTTTTTTGATGAAATGCTATTCTGCGTAAAAATGACTCTTTTTTGACGTATCTTCATCTCTCAATATACACGCATTTACGCATTAACCACTTGTAATTATATTTTTCGATTGTTTACTTGTTGTGATATGTTGTTAGTTTGTTTGTTTTTCATTCAAACACCCGTAAAGATTCAAAGATACGGGTCTGTACAGAGGATGACAAATAGTTCGATTACAGATGGCGTTCAGTTGTTGTATTGATTGATTGATTGAGTGAATAGGGAGTTACGCCGCTTTCAGAAACTTTTCAGGTAAATCGTGGCTGTCGGTTTTAGTTTTTATTGGGGAAGACAGCCGGAGTACCTGGTGAGAACCGCGACCTTCAGCAGGAAACTTGGCTATCCTTGTCCATTAGGGTACCTCGCCCACTAGTAAGGTTCGAAGTCACAACCCGATTGTTTACACGCCGGTGATCAAGAGTAGATATGACTAACTACCTAGATCACTCGGCCACCGAGGCCCCGTTATTGCATTGAACCTTTTAATTGAGATTTAGAGATATTAAACTTTTTCATTTACATTATAAATTAATTTTGCATAGAAATTCAGTTTGCTATATTTTGTCTATTTTCTCAGACAAATTAGTAATAGAAATACAGTGGCCGTAACACCTTGCAGAAAACAAAATAACTTTGTGTATATTTTTATGTCACTTAAAAGGGTAGTTTTATTAACAACATTTATGGGAGAAAATTACTGATACAAAAAAGCTAAATTTTGTATAAATGCCGATCCAGTCAGGTCACTCCAGTATTGTGTTAGGCAACTGATTGGATTGTTTCTATTTTCCAAACATTAGTAAAAATTATTCTATTTTTGTAAATCAAGAAAAAGTTATCAAATGTAACGATTTATATAGAAATTATCAAAAGAATTGTTTTATTATAAAATTTACATTATTTAAAGTATACGTTACACGAAATAAATGAAATGTGTTTTAGTTTTTTCAAGCAATGATGTATAATAATTTTAATTGACTTTTGATTCTCTGCACAGAAAACCTAACATAACTTTTGTTTGTTATTTGTATAATAAATAAATTTAAAAAATAAAGAGTATTGTGTTTGATAACTAACTGGATTGTTTCTATTTTTCCAAAAGAGGACCAACAAACCGGAGCAGACTGCGCCTCGGTGAAACAAGGTCCTGCCAATTTAGAATATGAGTTACAACTGGAGGAAACTGTAAACCCTGCATCATGGCACACATCTCGTTAGACTGAGCAAACACTCCCGAGAATAAACATATAAAATAGATCAAAATATGTATAAATATTCATTGTCTACGAATATACCACTGCATTGGGGGAAACTCAGACTTGGACACTTAGTGATTCAATGTAAGTTTTGATATTCTTTTTTTAAAATTAATCTCATGGAAATCGAAATGTCAGCGGTATAGGTTTCGTTTTTTGACACAATAGAAGGATTAAACAGCAAGTGTCTGCGCCTGTGTTCCCGAACATGGGTTACACTTTTCATCATGCGAATAATAATCTTGAAAAAAAAGATAATTGACCACATTATTTGATTTGTATGTCATACTCGAGCTGATGACTTTTCTTCAGCGAATTGTTAATTACATTTTGAATGTGACTCGATTTTAAATAAAGTATTTTACTATTTCACTAGCAAATACAGAAACTAGCAGGCACACCTCCCATACTCCACACTCCCCACTGAATTGTTTTTTTTGTTTTGTTTTTCTTTTCGCCAAAAAAAAAAGGACTTCAAAACAGCTGCTGTATATTTGGTAGTGATCTGTGTCTAGGTATGCCATACCCTGTAAAGCAATATTCAGACTTGTCACGTATCCACTTCCTGTTTGACGACTGCATGTACATTCTCTTTATATATAGCAAGGGTAATAAATTTTCGTAACATTTTTCTCAGCAAATATAAATCACGTCTGCTTTGGTAGTGACCTTAGTCTAGGTATACCATACCGTGTAAAGCAATTTCAGACTTGTCGCATATCCACTTCCTGTTTGACGAATACATGTACTTTCTCTTTATATATAGTAAGG
>JAOXYI010234021.1:0-10874 GCA_028566495.1 Lithophaga antillarum
GCACTGGCTACTGGGCGGATGATACCCTCGGGGACTGACAGTCCACCAGCAGTGGTATCGACCCAGTGGTAGTAACATAAACGTATGGTACAAATTTTAGTGCGCACGACACGTGTTTCTGGAAAAACCTTCGTCAGGTACGCTCGAGATAAAAAATATAGGGAAGCCAAATACACAAAACGTTGAGAGCATCAAAACCAAAAAGGACCTAAACAGAACAGCTAAAACCGTCTAATGTCAACTTTCCCTGAGAGAGTTGTAACCTTAGTTTTAGTAAATCTCGAAAACAAAGTAAGTATTCAGACGAAAAATCGAATCTTAAATAAGAAAATTGTTTTTGACGTATCTGAAATACTTTATTAATAAAAGCTTGGTCGTTGTTACAAAATAAAAGTGGGATTCATATATGTATTATATATGGAGTTTGTTTATTCTGTCTGGACTCGAATCTACAATTAGTGGGTCTTGTAAATTAACGTCATATCATATCTCGCTGGGATATTATTCAAATCAGATTTATGTTGAAGTCCGCTTACAACTATTGATCTTTTTTGAAACAAAAGTCGCATCTTGATACTCTGTACAAATGACGTTTGGGAATGGCACACCTGTAATTCATTTTTAGACCTGAACTTACTTATAAAAGAAACGATAGAAATATCAGGGGATACCATACAAAATAATCTGGGAAGAAAGACTAAAAATTCAAGACGTATGAGAACAGATCAAATGTTATCTGACAGATATAAATAAAGTCAAGGTCAGCTGCAGCATGCCATTCTGAATGCTTCTAAATCATTCTTTTTCAGAACACTTTCTTATGAGATTGTAACAGACTTGCTACAATCTCCCCTCTATATAATAATTCAAATTTACATCATTTAATGAAACAGATGCTATTTAAGTATTATATGAAAGATTTGTCCACAGAGGGACAGAAATGTTACATAAATTATGATGTGTTTATTTTTCTCAACAAGTAATATTCTCCTAAAATATAAAAACTATTAAGAAGCCGTTTGAAAACAATTACTTCTTAGCACTTTGAGGATCACTAATGAAAAGCAAATGTTGTTGCAATGCAATCAGACTTGACCTCCTGTATATTATTGTAAGAAACAATTTCCAACAATATTAAGGTTTACATTAAACACAGCTAAGAAATCTAATGAAACCTTCACTTTTAGAATTTTTAGTGCTTTCAAGAGCGTAACTCCAGTACAATACATGTATTCGCGGTGAAAATTCAACCTGCCCTATATGTTATCATAACACTGTACTACATAAAGAATATCTATTGTATGAAACTCATAATATCTTCCTGTTTATTTTATACAAATAGATAAATGGACATACAAAACAGCAAATACACTCACAAAAAGTATTTTTGGGGGTGCATATAGTTGCTGCTTTGTTTACACAGTACATGTAACCACAGTCAAAAGTGAGTTTGCAGTTTATTTTAATGTCCTTAAATGTACCAATTTGCAACTCTATATATACCCACAAAACTGTTTGGGGAGCGTCATAAAATATAAGCGCTAAAACAATATACAAAGGAACATTTAACAAATCTAGATTTGAAATATTGGAATAACTTCACTATACAGTGATAGGTAAGTCTATAACAACTGGATTATTTTAAATAGACAACAAACAGAAAAAAGAATAAGGTATCCACATACTCCAAAAGTCCAGGGTTTCTGAGTTCACTTCAACAAAACCTTGACAGAATAGGTTTGCAAATAGGCTCACCTATCAAAATTTAGTCAGTTAAATAGTCTCCAAATGGACGAAGGCAAACACCAAATATAAGTGACCTACCACTCCCAGTTACTGAGAAACTGACCTAATTACGAAAACTTAACATGATCATAGACCGTGAAAATGTGGCAAAGGTCAGGTGACATGTGTCTGACTGACATGTACAGTCCATAATATATCTATGGTTAAAAAAGGACTGCCCTAGGTGTACCGGTTAATAAGCTTATCGCAACTGTTGACGCCGTCGCGGTCTATAAATCGTATTTAATTTCAAAGAGAACCCTGTATATCTGCAGAAATGTATATATATCACATATATGGAACGTTTATATGAAATAATTGACACACACGTTGAACATTTGTCTAAATAACTACACAAAACCCTGGTGGTTTATGGTTATAGTTATTCATTTAATGTGAATATTAAAAATTCTTATAAGTCCTTTCGTCAAAAAATATAACTCGCAGACAATTATAAAGGGATTCTTCAGTTCATCTCATACCAAATAAAATTAAAGACCTGCACGAAAGTTAGGAAGAAAATCAACAGCACTAAGACATAACAACAGTGAAAAAAATGACACAAAAATTACAGTGACAGACAAGTTGATAAGCTACCACGTCCTAAAATCATTATAGACGTAAAACAACTTTGGAAATAACTTGCAGTTTTATGCTCGTTTCGGTTTCGGCAGCCAATAGTAAAAGTGTGACCAATGAAAATATCGGAAACAAAAACTGCTGTCAGTGGAGGTTTTCTAGTACGCTGTACATTATTTACGAAATGTTTATGAAATATGTACCAGATTTAACATAAAAGAGTTTACAAATAATAAAAAACGTGTTAGCAAGGGCGTATAAGGAGCGACTTGAACTCTAAATCACTTGAAATGGGAAGACCGATTGTAAGTAGGAAACGATTTGATTGGCTGAATTTTGATTGGTTCACATTAGCGTTGATGAAAAGCAGGAATTTACAAGCCTATTCTGTCAAGGATTTGGTTTGTGGGGAGCGAAGTGGACACAGAAAACCTTGACTTGGGAAGATAAAAATCAGTAACCCAGTAAAGAGACGAAAAATCCGAGAAAGACACCGACGGATCAAATAAACTCCCTAAATAGGAGTGAAATCACGTGCGTCGTGAGGGTGAGCATCTCTTGCTATGCTAGCATCAGCAATCTTGCTATTAGTCACATCACGTAGTAAGTGAAATCCGTAGATCAGGCACTCATTGGTTAGAACATGTTTGTACTCAGCTTTCATAACGATCAACCAGCTTGTGATGGCGACTATGAATTCATGAAGAGACGTTTCCATTCTAGTTTTTTGATATTCCTGTCAGAATAAATTTATGTGAACGGTCTACCCTATAAAAAAAGTTCCTGTAACAAGGACGGAATCTGGCGTAACGTATCAACTGTGATACAAAGACAACATATGTAGGGGTAGCAGGGATCTTACTACTAAAAAATGGGAAATCGACGAAAACTAAAATCATCTCTTTTCTCATTAATCTTGAACTGTAAGAGTCAACCTGGTTCATGGAAAGTTATATACGATTTAAAGGTTCAAGATAATATTAAATATGTCAACCATTTTCAGGATACCATTACAAATTCTTGTTGCCACCTTTTGAATGAATTATTTTAAAAAGAATAATCAAAGATGTTTGAGTTTTGGAACAGAGGTCACATAGAATAGCAATAAATTGCTAACTTATTAATTCAAAGAACAATAACCCTGTAATTCTGTAATAACATATCACCCAGACTTAAAATTAATTTGATTCATCTTTGAAACAAATATGTTTCTGATCATTGGTAATCCTGATGTCAAATTTAAAGACTACTGGTTACGTAGACAACATCAGTCTGATGATATTCTTTGGGCCCCACTTTACTACTAAGAATAATTAGAGGTATCTCTCTTTATGTCCCTTGGTTTGGAAACTGATAATATGCTTTGGGCCCCACTTTACTACTAAGAATAATTAGAGGTATCTCTGTCGACCCAACCGCTTTTTGTCCGTTGATTTTTGACATACACCGTTTCTATACCAATAATTAGAGTATTTGCCTGTACACAGTAATGTCCTTTCTTTATACGTATTTAACAGTTAGCACATTGAACATGGAGCACCCTCCCTCCGATTCACCAACAGATAGTACTTGTCTTTTTCCCCCAGAAAAGATATATATTCCGTTTCATTTGCATCAAGTTTCAATAAAAATTCCGCCAAAACTTCTGGACTTCTAAAATCCGCAGCATTTACGAGTGTATTTCAGGAACCAATTTGTTCAATTTCAGAGCATCAGTAACAACCTAAATCATATTGTTGTTGTCAAGAAACTTATGAAAAACCTTTTCTGTCAAGTAATCCTCGCAAATTTTCAAATCCAAGACAAAATTTATAGTCATTAGACAAATATGTGTGATATGCCACTTTAGTTTTGTTTTTACACATTTCGCTATTTCCTTCACATCTTCAATAGATGTCAACGTTAATTTATTTCTTTAATTCGTTCACATAAATATGTATTTTGGATGAAATATGACAGTTACTTACAACCCATGATTCTGATTTTGTGTTTTTTCTAAATATTTCCGAATAATTTCTTTTAATCGGTTTATGTCGGGGCTTTAATATCCAGTGAATATAAAGTTCAATATCTCTTCGGTAGGTTGCACTCCAATCGAAAACTTTCTGCCATATTTTAGATAAAGGTTTATCGTTGCTGGACTTTCTGCCATAAAAATTATCGAAATGTATCACTTTTGTTTCTGGGGAACTTCTCTACTCAAGTTTCGATAATGAAAGATTACCGACTAACAATTATTCACAGCTGCTTTATTTTCCGATAGGTCGCTGTTCTTAAAGTTACACTGGCTAAAATTAAAGGACGATGGCATCCATTTTGGTCTGTTATACCACAAAATTCTAATATTTTGATAACTCACGTAACTGTTATTTAGTGTAGAATTTTCTGTGACTGCTTTCGCTAAAAATATATTTTGCTTTTGTGTAAAATATGCAATGATGAAAAATGAATATATGCCTATACATGTAACTAACACAAATAAAATAACCGTCTTTGGACGTTCGATTGATCTCTGAAATAAAGATAATAAATAAATTGAAATAAAATGCACAAAAATAATAATAAATAAAAAATAAATAAATATTGTCTTAGTTTCAATCTAAAGTTGAGTACTTTTTCTGTGTTGAATGTTTCTTTTTATTTCAGTTTAACGCCATCATCTTTAATTTTAAAATTATATAATGAAAACTTATGTTATTGCTGGAGAAAGATGGAGTGAACTTTCGCTAAAGGATAAGAAAACTTTGTAACAAAACGTTCGATTCGAGAAACGCCAACCCGAAGCAAGCTAAAACTCACACTCTAGTAGTGAGAGGATAGTTATCTATTCAAGTGGACTTGGCGAAAGGAAACTGTTCAATCGACATTTTCAATTGAATTTTTCCAGTAATGTCAGGCAATGAAGTTTGACAATTAAGCTGATACAGAACAATTTACGGATCATTTGTGCAAAATTCAGTTTCAATCAGTCCACTTGTTTGATGCACGACGTTTTTTATATTTTCAGAAAGAAATTAAGTGACTAGCTTGTTAATAGGTTATTTTCTGAAAATAAAGCTATACTAGTACATGAGCTTGTGATAAGGTGAAAAGAGCTACTGCAAAATCTTGGACGTCTTCACCAGATACTGAAGCAGTACTCAAGACTCAAACCCACACGGATTTGTAGCTTCCATGAGAACACATGTAAATCAATTTTCTACCTTATAAACAATCTTTCTTTAAACCAGTTTTAGAAATCAGAGCTTTCAACACTTATTTTTTTTTACCAGCAAGGAATACAAGATCCTTAAAGTATTATAATTTATCTCTACTATCCAAGATATATCAAACCAGATATGTCAAACCTTAACCTTGAAAATCAGCTCCTTTCAATCCCTTCTTTATAGCCGGCAATAATCCATTAATAGCTATAAAAAGAGGTGAAAATGATACCAAACCTGGAATTTATTTTATCATTATTCGTTTTTAAACATTCATGTACTACTGAAGTTAATTCATATCCAGGTAAATAATTCAGAAAAATGTAAACATTTCGTCCAGGGGACAGCAATTGTAATGATTTACACTTTATAATACTGAATGGAGTATGTCAGTTAAAGACAGTAGCATAAACCACATCACTTCCCAAAAAGGATTACAGGAGAGATTCCACAAATGTTATCAATAAACATTTGACTAATACGCTAGTCATTCAAATCGTGGTAATAAGGAAATTTTGGGTGCCCATTTGGAGGCATTGCTAAGTAATAGACGCTGTTTCAGAGTATTGCTAAGTGAAAAATACCATGTGATCCTGTTACAACAGCGGTCATGCTCCATTCAAAAAATGACCAAAAATTATTATTAGAATCTATGGACAAATGTTTTATTTCTAGATATAATCCTCTGCAAAAAAAATTGTTTACGGATTTATGTAGATTATACAAATGAATTAAAAAAGAATAACTGCTTATATGAGCAGCTGATTAAGTCAGCTAAATAAACACGTGTTAAACATTCAACAAAGCACGATCGTACATAGACGTCACAATGCAAATCAATGACATCACAATACCGCTTGTACACACAATCGTCAAAACATTCGACAATTGCCGTGGAACACCATCTAGGTCTGTTTCACCAAAAAATAATAAAATTACTATATTAGAATTGAAATAATATCCGTCAGCCATGGTTTATATGATATTTTACCATAATCCAGCATTGAATTCGTAATGTAATCGCACGGGGCTAAATTTGAAAGGATAGAATGCTATATCCGCGATAAAACGTCCAAGAAAACTATGACATTATTTCATAATTTTATGATTATTTTCCCGTATTATATAACAACCAAATGGACTATAACAACACTGCCATACCACAGTGACAAACATTTCTGCTTGTAGAACAGAAATGTCATTGACTCAAGACCAGTTAATGACCTTTGAACCGAGGGAGACGAAAGTAGTGCTTAAATGGATATATTGTTCCGCTATGTTGGCGGAGGTGCTGTGATATAGCTGATGACTGTAACTAGAATGTTATTGCTGTTTGGAAGATGTAATGCATCAAAGATTTTGGAAATAAATGTTTGGATTTATTTATTTAATCTAACTGGCTAATTTAAGAAGCCGATGAGACACTCTCATTTCTGGACTTTTAAAAAAAAAACCTTGTACGGGAGTATTTGTGTACATTTTCTCGGGGGTTTGGAAAATTGCGGCAAAAATAATCTCATTTCGCCCTTCGATATTTTAATATTTCAACGAAAATTGACGCCCGAGTGACAGCTAATATCGTTACAATTACAGGCAATGGAATTCCGATTAGTGGTCTTGAGTCAGTCAGATGTCAAATATAAAAAGTTCTAGATGAAAGACTAAAATCTGCATACATAAAAATTTGGTAGCTGCCTTACCTTAGAGTAGAGCTTTCAGTCACTGACAAACTAAACTTAATTCTTAATTTATCCTACGTGAATACTGCAATGTAACATATAAATATGTTTTTACTTTAAAATTAACATAAATGGATGAAATCTGACAACATCATTTTTCTAACGAATCATCTTGTATACAAATGACAGACACAACAAATGCAAAGAGAAGATGCAATTATAAAAATAGCCTGAAATAAACGGTACTTATTTCATTGTGAAAAATATATCATATTCTCGTTTCAAAAATTTATAAACTTAAATTTAAATTGGAATCAAGGACAGAGGGGAGCAACAATCATGTCAAGCATTACGGCGATTATTATAATTAATTATTCAAAATTCTGTTCCATAAGAAATCTTTATGTATTTACGCTGTGTGCTGTCAAGGACATACATGATATAGTCTAGGGTTATACAATCATAAACAAATTAATAATTGCGCATACACAGTTACAAGCCAATTTTGAAATATCAATGATCAACCTAGTAGCCAATTTCTGTGCATGGGCATTCGATGTACCAGCTGGTTCAGCTAAACTTTCAAAACTTTCAGAAGTACATGCTTACAGCAAATAGCAAGTTTGCATATTAAACTTCCAAACGGAACCCAAGCTATATATTGTACAAATATGAACATGTTTTATAAATTTAAAATCTTTAGATCGATCCCTTCGATTGTAGTAAGAGCATTTTTCACACCAGGTAAGTCCAATTGATTATTCAAAGACAGGTCTAACGTGATTAGATTACTGAGATTAGAAAAGGCTCAAATTTCCACTGAATTTATCTCACATAAACTTAAGTCTAATTTTTTCAGGTATGGACAGTTGACAAACGTCATTGCTGTTATTTCTGACATTGAATAATTTCCCTTAGTGCCAGAAAATACCAGTTCATTGAGTTGTTTCAATGCAGCGAATCCAGAACCTAGATTTTTTTGTTGTAAACCGTCTATTTTCAGTGAAGTGAGGTTTTTCATGTGCTGGATGATTTTATCTGGGCAGTTGAGGTTTGTACTGGTCAGATCTTTGTTGTTTCCATACATTTCAAGGATCTTAACATTTTCAATGTATTTAAACACGTCCTCACCAAACGTCGTCTTTTTAAATGTAAGCCGGTTATAATTCAACTTAAGAATTTTTAGACCTGGAATGCCATCAAGAGTTTTAACGGGCAAATAAGTCAGCTGATTGCGAGAAAGATCTAAATAATGTAACTTTAGCAGACCCCGGAACTGTCCATCTAATAAGGTGGTGATATTATAATTATTAAGTAAAATAGTTTCCATATACCTAAATGAAGTAAAATTAGACGGCACATTTTTCAAGTATAGTCCAGAACAATTTGCCAGATAAGAATGACTATGTTCATACAAGCACAGACAATTCCTCGGACATGATAGTGACGTGTCTGCTGCGATACTTAAAATAATGATTGAGGTACATACTGGTATACTCCTTAACATCTTCAATATAAGTTAGTCTTTGTTAAATCTACAAAATTAAGTGCGACGGAATTAGAAATGATTTTTTTAAAGCAGAGGATTGTATGAAGCTCTCAAAATTACAAACTAGTCAAGGTCTGTGACACACAGGAACTAGAGGCTCACCTGAGTGAGCCTGAATCGCTCACCTGGTTTCCTAGTGGCTTCAGGTTAGTATTTTATTTAATACAATGATTCTAGAAAAATACAAATATTTCATATTTTCTGTTTTAAGTAATGGTGGCGGCCATGTTTGATGGTGGTTGGGGTCATCAATCATAATTCTTAAAGAGGATCATAAATATATCATTTACCCAAAGTTTCGTAGTAACTGGCTCTTTACAGGATTTTTCAGAACTTGTTTATTGATTTTTTGGTCAAATTTTCTATTTTTAGTAATGGTGGCAGCCATGTTTGATGGCGATTTAGGTCATCAACCATAATTCTGAAAGGGGATCATAAATGTATCATTTACACAAAGTTTGGTAGCAATTGGCCCTTTACAGGATTTTTCAGAATTTGTTTGTTAAATTTATTGTCAAATTTTATATTTTTAGTAACGGTTGTGGCCATGCTTGATGTTGGTTGGGGTCAGCAACCATAATTCTTAAATGGGATCATAAATGTATCATTTACCAAAAGTCTGGTAGCAATTGGCCCTTTACAGGATTTTCAGAATTTGTTTATTGAATTTTTTGTCAAATTTTCTTATTTTTAGTAACGTTGGCGGCCATGTTTGTTGGCGGTTAGGGTCATCAATCATAATTCTTCAAGGGAATCATAAATATATCATTTACCCAAAATTCGGTTGCAATTGGCCCTTTACAGGATTTTTAGAATTTTTTTATTGAATTTTTCTTCAAATTTTCTATTTTTAGTAAAACACTGGCGGCTATGTTTGATGGCGGTTTGGGTCATCAACCATAATTCTTAACGTAGATCATAAATGTATCATTTATCCAAAGTTTCGTGGCAATTGGCCCTTTACAGATTTTTCAGAATTTGTTAATTCAATTTATTGTCAAATTTTCTATTTTTAGTAACGGTGGTGGCCATGCTTGATGTTGGCTGGGGTCATCAACCATAATTCTTAAAGGGGATCGTAAATGTATCATCTACCCAAAGTTTCGTAGCAATTGGCCCTTTATAGGAGTTTTCAGAATTTGTTAATTGAATTTTTTGGTCAAATTTTTTATTTTTAGTAACGGTAGCAGCCATGTTTGTTGGCTGTTTGGGTCATCAACCATAGTTCTTAAAGGGTATTATAAATGTATCATTTACCCAAAGTTTGGTAGCAACTGGCCCTTTACAGGATTTTTCAGAATTTTTTTATTGATTTTTTTTCTTCAAATTTTCTATTTTTAGTAATGGTGGCAGCCATGTTTGACGGCGGTCGGGGTTATCAACCATAATGTTTGAAGGGGATCATTAATGTATCATTTCCCCAAAGTTTGGTAGCAATTGACCCTTTACACTATTTTTCAGAATTTTTTAATTGTATTTTTTGTTAACTTTATCCCTATGTTCTATTCTTAGCAACGGCGGCCATGTTGGTCGGTCGGCAGGAACATCGGATACAATTTTAGAACTAGACACCCTAAGGATGATTGTGGCCAGGTTTGGTTCCAATTGGCCCAGTAGTTTCAGAGGAGAAGATTTTTGAAAAAGTTTACGACGACGATGACGACGGACGCCAAGTGATGGCAGTATTTCACATGACCCTTTGGGTCAGGTGAGCTAAAAAAAAAAAGGATCAGGTCAGTACTTATTCACAGAGCAAAAAACATCAAAGATTGAAATCCCAAGTTTCCAAGCAAGTACATATGATCACACTTTTAGTAATATGCTGTTATGGTGTTTTGAAATAATTTAAGACGGTGAATGAACTCAGTTAGAATAGAATTTTCAAAAGAAATTCATGCTGCATATGCTGTTATATGTGATCTCAAGCGTCCTTTTATCACAATTGTTGTAGAAATGACTAAGGAATGGCTGGAAGATTAAAAAAAAAAGTTGATACAGCAATGCTTCATAACATGAAAACCAACCCATGACGACAAAAGAAAAAAAAAAAAAAAAAAAAAAAAAAAAAGCACTTGCGTG
>JAOXYI010234132.1:0-10874 GCA_028566495.1 Lithophaga antillarum
TTATTGAGAAAAATCTAGAGAAATTTAAATTAAAAAAAGATAAATAAAAAAAAAAAATAAATAAATAAATAAAAAACTTTAAACATCAAGATTATCCGTATCTTTAACAAACCTAAAGAGTAAGAAAGGTGAATTCTCACAAAAGGTAAACAAATAAGTTACAACAAAAAATCAGGTGAAATGAGTGCCTCTGTACCATAAGAACAAACTTGTCCAACTGTGATACATTGAGTGGGAACAGTTGGGTAAAAGTGTACTGAATATTTAAATTGGCATTGTAAAACAGATGACAGAGGTTAAATGTAAGGAAGTATACCTAATATGCAGTTATTGTAAAAGTATGTTTCAGACTAATTTTGACTGATTTTGTATATGATTAAGAATGGAGCATGGTATCCACCCATATTTCCTGGGTGTGTCTGCAAATTCATTATTTTATAATCTTCGAAAAGAATTAACACGCTGTTTGATATTACCAAACTGGAAGTGGTTGCATAAGATTACTTAATTCATGCTTTTAAAATTGAGTTTGAGTCTGACTTTCGGCGTAACCATTATGTGAGAAAGTTCACATAATGAAGAAAAGGGAATCATTGTTGACAGTTTACAATTAGGTAGTCTATATTCTTATTTATAAATGTTCATAATTGATTTCATTGATATGGATAAGTACCAAAAAGTAAAATAGAAAGCGAACACAACATCTAATATTGTTACAGTAAAACAAATACAAATAAACCTGGCAATAAAAACTAACAGATAAAAGTAGAATACCAAGTTGTATTATACATAAATTAGCCCGGATATGACGACACAAAAATATTTGCCTAAGGAAAATAAAAAAAATAGCTCAAAATTAGTCAACATGAACTCCCATACAAAAGTGAGAGTAAGAAAGTTACAAAAAATTAGTGTATAAGAATTACCGACATATATGCACAATTATTCTACGAAAGATGCTGAAATGCATTTGAGATATACACTACTTGTTCCTGAATGCATCTACAATCCAGTTGATATTAAGAGAACATAGATATCATGTACATTAATACTAAATGATAAAATGTGAGAGCACAATTATTCAATGATAGATGCTAAAATTCTTTCCAGACATACACCAATTGCTCTTGTGTGCACCTACAGAATCCAGTCCACATAAAAAGAGAAGTGACAGCAACAGTTGGACGATGTAAATCCGACTGTTATCTTCTTTATGTTTTTCTCCCTCTACTTTTGTTTGCAATCTTTTTCCGATTTATGCAGTCACCGCCTGCCTTATCAGCGACTTTAAGGTAATATATCAGTATCTCTTAGAAGTATTTTCATGCACAATCTCCATTTGCCAGGCGTATAATATTTTATTTGCATGAAATATAAACTATATTAAACGGAAGATTAATTTAACAAAGTATAAATTGTTTATCTAAGTTTTCTAATTATTCTGAAGATGATGCTATCGTCTTTATAGTTACTTCTGCAAAATAGAATAAAAAATTGTTGTTACGATTTAGGTCAATACCCGTTCATAGTCTGACAGATTAAATTGGCAGTTTTATCGTGGTACACATTTATTTCCTTTGATGACCTTAAAGGAAGTGAAGGGTAGAAGACTTTAAAGACTGGAAGTTGAATATGCAATCACAAATTAGTTTTAGTGAATGAATGTCGGAAAATGGTAGATCACACGATGAAAGGTTTGGGATAAATATATGAGACTCTTAAAAATGTGAAGATTTTGAAGACTTTGGCTGTTTCAGTGTTTCCCATAACACAATAGAATAAATCTGTATTAAATCTGTATTTATTCATGAATGGGAATGTTTTGTGCGTAATGATAATATAAGGGCATTATTCCATTTACAGATGTATCCATGACAACCAAAGAACCTTTGGCTTGGGCATCCAATGGTTTATAGCTAGATTATTAGGTATGTATTCGGTCCTCAGTAGGGTTTTGTTCTTCCAGAATAAAATTCGATTTTTCTCCATTGCTATTTTTTTTCCAGAAATAATAATAAATAATTTATTTTGTAATTTCCATGCTCACCAACATTAGGGATTGGTCTTTGGTTTGTTTTTTCTGTTATTGTGTTCATTTATTTGACCATTCTGCATTTTGATTTGTGGTTTTGAATAGAGTTATTTTGAGAACTTGTAAATGCTGTTCTTATTCGGCTTGATAACTACAAGTGATATCCTTTTTATTGTTTCATTTTGGTGAAATATATTACGTCCCATAATACCTACATTTTGGGACTTTCTTACTTCGTTGGATAATGCATGGTTCTGAATTACTAATAATAGTAATGTGATCAGTGTTATCCTCTCATAGAGATGACAGACTGCCTTCAGATTTATGCTTTAGCTCGTTTTCTTAGTAATGTCATCCCGCTTTACACGAAGTCTGTTTTTGGAAGAGCAACAATAACCCGATAATTGATTAAGAACTTTGAATGGTTAATATTTTAAAAGTAAACAAGTAAGGTTTATTTACAGCAGCGAGATTATTGGTCAAACTTTTTTCACATACTAATGTTTGGCGTATTTAAATTCTTCTACAGCTCTTGTAAATTAATGCCAAATCTTTATTGTTTTAAAGGGTAGCTGTACATGCATTTTCAGCAATTATAAGATGTTAATTTTCTGTGTACATAGAAAATGATGACGTGAGCAAAATATTACAGGATTCTATAGTAGGGCTATATTCTGACAATCTGGAACATCAGGACTTTGATTACATGTACATTGAAAGCTAACAAAACCGGTTTTAAGTCATATATTTTGATCATTTATGGTGCATATACGTTAATTAACTTAATTTGAACTGAATGTACATATTAAAATAGAAATAGAATAGATTAGTGTCAGTTAAAAAGATCAAGGGCGAATACAAATAAAATAGTCATAACAATATGGATAAACAGTTGTTATGAAATTGTATTGTAAGCATAGATAATATCTATATGTAATGAAATGGTTTTAACCTTTCAAGAAGCTGAAAATAAATTCACTGCAATATCCTCCAAATATTGTTAGCTAGAATGATTGTCTTCTTATATTTCAGGAACCGTTCCTGGACCTATATTTTTTGGTGCTGTTATTGATAGTACGTGCCTTGTTTGGCAAGAAAATGAATGTGGAGATAAGAAATCATGTTATATTTATGACAATGCTACATTAAGTGCATATTTCTTCATCATACTTGTTTGTGTCAAAATATTTACAGCATTAATGTTTATTTTAGCATATAAAGTTTATAAACCTCCCTCTGATAGGAGCTCCTGTTCAGTAATTAAAAAGCCAGAAGAATCCAATGGTTTTGATAATATTTGTTCACAAGATCAAAAGTCTGATAGTACTACTGTTGTATAAATTGTTATATTTTGTGATTAAATAGTTGTTTTATATTCTTAATATGTGTTACATTTTTTATATATCACAGAAAAAAATATTCATATGATATTTTTGAGTTGGTTTGTGGGCATCTACCTCATGAGTTTATCATTTTGGAATACAACACATATTTTCATCACAGAAGGAAAACATCCATAATAGTCCACTTTTCTTATGTCTGTAACCCACGAGATCAAATCTATCACGTAGACAATTATGATGTTCATGACCTACGTGTAGGTCGTATACTGAGTTATCTTCTGACATATCACACACACACACACACACACACACACACACACACACACACACACATATATATCTTTGGGATTATGCAATCATTTCTCTTAGTTCAAAGGATGTGAGAGGACTATGAAGACCAAATGGTGTAGCTAGTTGATCACATCCGCCTGCAGAGATAACTGGCCTATCACCTCAAAATTGCACTAACTTTGGGCGAATGCAAATAACGAATGCACTCGACTCGTACGTGATTAAGTTCACCAGTTACTTGCCTCAAGTCAACGATTTTCTTGGGTACTCCGACTCCTTCCACCAATACACCTCGTGATTACAATATAGCTGAAAACTGAGTGTTAAGCCTCGCACAAATAATTCAATGTTAACTGAGAGAAAATTCAGTTATGAACAGGGAGACAATAGGACTGTATTTGCCTCCTGTCTTGAGGCTAGAGAAGTTTATTAGGGAGGATAGTTTGGTTATTTACCTAGCTTGAGGGATAGTGGAGTTGTAAACAGGGTGACAATAGGGTTATATAAAGCCGGGGAAAATGTTATTTACTAAAACCAGAGTTGTCAATGTTCATGTCGTTCACATTTAGGGAACAGATGTAGTTACAACAATATAACAATTATTTCGCTTTACTAATACAAGCCAAGCTGACTTGGTTAAGATGATCTTGAAATCTCGCCTTCTTATTCCTCAAGTCTTTCTTCAGCTGGAGTTATCTTTCTTTGCTTTGAAAGATCAATGTTTCAGCTGTAAAATCCAAACACTTTGTCAAGTTTACAAGTTAGACTGATTGACAGATAAAAAGAAACTACAGACGAAATGATAAAGTCATATGTTTTGAGAATTCCGAATGTTATGTGTCGCCATAAGGTCCTGATGAGAATACTAACTTTCATCTTGTTGATTTTTAGCTCGCCTGTTTGATGATTAGGTGAGGTCTTCTTCTTGTCACGTTGACGTCACATGGGCAAGATTTTGGAAAAGCTTGCATACAGGCCGATATTTGCTTCTGAATAAAACAGGATGCCAAATAAAAATGTGTTTTAATTTCTATCAACAGATGACAAATTATACCACAAAATGTGAGATTATATAGTGATACATAACAGAATAACAAATAAAACCCTTTCCATTGCTGTTAGCAGATAATCTACAGATTAAAAAAAGACTGAGGGTTCATTTTGTAAATTTTGGTATTAAATATTAGACGTTAAAGCCTTGCTTTCGTATGAAATAAAGTTGTGAATTGTAATGTTTATCTTCACACTTCCGAGTGAAAGTTCATTGCCCCCATCCTTCTGTCCGTCACACTTTCTTGTGAGGCGAACTGGTCCCACATTTTTGGTTTTTCGCGGTTTTTTTACGCTCTGTATTGTTGCTTTTTACAATCAGTAGATGGGCAATAAGGTTTCGAAATTTCGAATTTAGCTTCTGGGATCAAAAAACGATCGAAATAAATTAACTGGCGTGTGACTTAAACTCATCCCACATTTTTTGCTCTTTGTGTTTTATTTTGGTATAGAATTGTTGCTTATAATCTGTAGATGCGCCTTTCCCTCTTTTCGTATGTGGTTCGTATAGCTTTAATGGTAATTTTAATATTTTCAATATTTTAATATTTTTCAAAATTTTAATATTTTTCAAGTTCATAGTATAGTCATGAAAATTATGTTAATCGCAAATTTTATTTTTCTTGCTAAAAGTCAAGTCTCTTAGCATCGAATTTTTAGATTATCGTTGCTGGGCGGATAAAAGCATCAAAGGTACAGAACTTCTGTATGATCTAAACTTTAATTTTAGCCTAGGAGCCCTTAATTCTGAATTCTATTGCGCATGCCCCAAAAAGGCCATTCCGGGAAAATAATTCAGTTTTCCGATATTTTTTCAATTCGAGTATAAAAAGGTTATTGCAACAACTCTTCTTAAGTGTGTAGGTGACCCACCTCTACCGAACTTGCCCTCGTTTTCTAGTGACAGTAAAAATATTCCGTCCACCCTAATGGTCCATTCCCTTTTGAGAACCTACGAATTTAACAATTGTTCAACTTGTTCTTGTGCTGAAAATGACTAATTAATCAGTTACGTGAATTAATCATCCCAATATAATACTTTCTAAGACATGAAACGTATTAGAAAGACAAAGATCGGACGTATATTTCTTAAAACTTTGAATTAAAAATGTATAAAGATCAAGACTACGATTCGATATATAAAACAACGTTGCAATAAACTTTAGTCGTCCTTGTAAAACGACATTTAAGCTGTAAACGGCATTATATAGTCAAAGCTATTATAAACGTGATTATCTTTTAGATTATGAAATCTTTCATCAATGTAGCAAGACGACAAAATGAATATAGATTGGGATCTTTGTATCAATTTTTAGCAAATACAGACGAGCCACTTAAATGCCACATTTTTAGTCCAGGGACTATGGACCAGAATGTTAAAGCCTACACGTCTTGTTTAACAAACGTCCAATAGTTTCGGGACATTGAACCACTCCCAGTTGAAATATAATTTAGGCCCGATGAAACCACTGATAATTTTATCATTCATTAGCACAAATCTTGTATTTTAAAATTTAACAATTCGAAGCTTGCAAAAGCAAAACGGAAACGAGATCGACAGCAAGACGAACAAGTACCGCCAATCACTTGACATTAAAACTGTTTTTCTATGAAAAAGGTACCGAGGAGGGTGATGTACATCAAGTTTGTACATTTAATGCAGATAAAAGTATCCGAACTATGAAAACAGAATTGAATGATACTAATCTAATGACAAAAATTGTTGGTGGGGGTTTAATTGCAATGGAAGCAAAATATCATTTGAAATACCAGGTTTCATAAGAAGACAGGCAAGTTCGCTACTCGCGACAAAAAGTGACCGAATCTAGGGTATTCGTAGAACTTGCATATTCAATGAAGAAATCTGTAGATTCTGGAACTTTCCTTTTTAAATTGTCCGAGATTTATTTTCTTTATGTAAGTCGCTTGGAGGATCTTGGAATCAAGAAAACAGTCAACAAAACAAAACTAAAGGATCTTTTGCTTAAAAGATTTCCTGAGGCCCAGGTACAAAATGACGGAAAGCATATCAGAATGTATGCGAAATATGTTAAAAGACGCTTTGCATAAACGGGAATTTTCTCAGGAAGCAGATATCCTGGCAAAGGCCGCCAGAATTAAAAGATATTTTAGAACACCAGTCGTTCAACTTTAGTGGCTCGTTACCTCCAAATTGTCAAGAAGACTCATTATCAACAAGTTTAAAATATCTCATCTCTATGATATTTAATGGACCAAACCTAAAACGTCAAGACAAACACGACTCCGAAGCTTGTTTGACTATAGGACAAATTATTTTATTTAACACAAAGCAAAAAGCACCAGCAACCTCAGTTAAAACGCGACATGTTCAAGACCGTGAACCATATAGGGATGAATTTATACGCAGTGACTAGAAGTAAAAACCCAATCCAACAATTTTACGAACTCGGTCTTCGTATTTCATACCAAAGAGCAATGGAGCTTGAAGATTCGATTTCGTGCTCAGTTTGTGAACGTTTTGAAGAGGAAGTTGTTGTTGCTCTTGTCTCTCTTCGAAAAGCTTGTTTATTGTAAGTGCTTTGGACAATATAGATCACAATCCTAGTTCAACCACGGCAGTTGACTCATTTAATGGGACAGGAATCAGTCTTTTTCAGCTACCATCCAGAGATGAAACTGGTAAGCCTAGACAGCCGATTATCTTACATCAAACTGAAAACAATAAATCTTCTCTTCCTGACAATTATGCCTCTGTGCCAGAATGCCAAATGAAACCAGTTCAGCGCTCCTACATCCAGACCATGGCAGAAGAGTACAAATGGGTTGATCTTGCTCTTCAACAAGGAAGAACTTAGTAGCGCAGATACTGTGGCCTGGGCTGCTTATCACGCTTCGCTCCAGCCTCCTGTTGAGGATCCGCAAGCCATTTGTGCGCTTCTGCCCCTATTCTACGAAAAAACAGCCACTCCCGCCATGACGAAACATGGTGTGGATGTAGTTGGTCAGACAGTTCAACATCTAAATCCAGGCCAAATTCCAGTAACAACATTTGACCAACCATTATTTGCTTTATCAAAACTGGTACACTCATGGTGAAAAAAAAACGTGGTTACATCCGGTCTCGGCAGCATGAGAGAGCTTATTAGGTGCAGTTGCAAAGGTGATTGTTCTTGCAAGTGTGGCAAAGCAAATCTGGATTGCTGACCTCTTTGCAGATGCAACTGTAGCTTGTAACAGAAATAATACAATTATTGAGTATAATACTATCACTGGAGTGTTTTGGCACAATTGGTTTTCAGTTCCGAAAAGGCAATAACATAAAGTTAAAACCACTAAATGTATTTATTAAAGGTATTCGAACACGTGTTTATGTTTACTGTTTAACTACACGTGTTTGTGTGTCTAAGTCACAAACACTGATTGGTTTACATTGCTTGTATACTTTAGTGAGTATATAATTATATACTTATTCATTGGTGTTTTTAAATACCACATTGCGGCTATTTCTCTTGAATTAAGATTCATATGTTAATAGCACGTATGTGTTAAGCGGGAAAATATTTCTTTGTAAATGAAATTATATTGTTGGGTCATTTGAAGCTCAGTCTTTGCGCAGCAAACTTCGCTCTTACACCTTCTTCAATACTGCCTTGTAAAGTCGGAGCGTGAACCTTTATTGGATCTCTCTGAGAAAGAATTAGAACAGGAACGTAGTGAGTCTTTATCCCAGCCCCCTGTCACGGACAAGGATTCTCATACGCCACGAAGTGATCTTGTAGACACTTTTAACTTGTTCAGAAACTACCTTGATCATAAATTGGTGAACCTCAAGTCTGATTTTTTATCGGAGCAGGATTCCATTCCGGAAAAACTCAGACACGAAGCTTCTGTTAGATTTAAGAGGGAAACCGCATCCAATTTAGATTTAACGAAGAAATTTTGAACGGAATACAGAAATTTTATAAACACCTTATCAATTCTGATATTTCCGTCGCTAGCGTAACAGCAGATCTCATCACTAAACTCAAAGACAGGAATAAACTGATAAGAATCGGTGATACCTCCGCAGGGGGCTGGGCTACGAGTACGAGACAAACGACATAGCTGACAACGAAGAAGATGAAAAGAAGATTCGACAGGCGGAATTGAGGGCTCTTAAGACCATTAAAGAGAAGAATAAAAACAGGCCACCACCACCTAAACCCGAGACCGCACCTAACCCTGCTTATGCTAGCATCTGTAGTCGTAACCAGTCGCCCTTTCGTCTTGGCGCTGCACGGCGTGAGCCGTGCCCATGGGACCTCTGTCATCTTTGTAAGCAGTTTGGACACTGGAGGAAGAACTGTCCCCTCAACTTCAAGATCCCAACAAACAGCACCCAACCCAGCACCACAAATAAGTAGTGAGGCGCCCCACTTGCTAAATGATAAGTATTTTTGTTGTACGGCCAATGTTAGTGGCCTTGATGTCTGTTGTCTTGACAGTTTTGAACACTTTTTAGCACAAGTACATTATTTTGAAAAATTAGAGATTTCATGTAGTAATTATTTCAAAGGTGTTAAAGGCAGGCCTGCTAAACATGTTGATTTTCGAATTAAAATTGGGGCTAACGATTTTATTATAGATACTATTAAAAATGGTTATGTGATCCCTTTTTTGGATCCTCCAGTCAGTATGTTTTTGAAAAACAATAGATCTGCTATTTTGAATTCTGAATTTGTAGATCTAGCTGTAGCTAATCTGGTAAATTCTGGCTGCGCCTATGAAGTCCTCGTTAAACCTTTTGTAGTAAACCCTTTATCTGTGGCTACGAATAGATCCGGCAAGAAAAGACTCATTTTAGACTTGAGCGTTTTGAACAAATTTGTCAAAAAAGAAAAATTCAAATTCGAAGATTGGAGGGTAGCCATTCAGTTTTTCAACATGGACGATTTTTTATTCAAATTCGACTTAAAATCGGGATATCATCATTTTGACATTTGTTCTCAGCAACAAACCTACCTTGGATTTTCTTGGAGAAATAAATATTACTGTTTTTCTGTCCATGTTTTCGGACTGGGATCCAGCCCTTATTTATTTTCGAAATGGTTGAGAGCTATGGTCAAATACTGGATTCAAAATTCGATAAATATTGTTCTGTATTTGGACGATGGTTTTGGATTGGCAAAATCGTTAGAAGAATGTGTTAAAGATTCTTCCTTTGTAAGGCAATCCTTGTTAGATGCCGGGTGTTTTGATAAACGAGAAAAACGTTTATTTTCGATCCTGTTCAAAACCTTGAATGGTTAGGAATCATTTGGGATTCAACGTCTTTTTCACTTGCCATCCCGGAAAGACGCATTTCAGATTGACTGAACTCTACTGATCATATTTTGTCTGTTTTTCGTAATTTCTTGGCTAGACAACTATCACAAGTGACAGGTAAGATCATTTCGTTGTCTCCAGTTCTAGGGAATGTTACCCGGTTAATAACTAGATACTGTTACATGGTAATAGAAAATCGTGTCAGTTGGGATAGTTTATTAGTTTTAAATTATCCGGAACAAGTTGTTAAAGAACTTAAATTCTGGCAACATAATGTGCAAAAAATCAAATGTAGATTTTTATCTCCTTACAGTCCATCTTCAGTAGTAGTTGACTCTGATGCTAGCAATGTAGCTTGCGCAGCTTATTCCGTAGAGATTAAAAATAAGATTTTCCACAAGACGTGGAATGAATTTGAGAAAAGTCAAAGCTCCACGTGGAGAGAAATGAAGGCTATTGAACAAGCTTTATTGGCTTTTAATAGTGCCTTCAAAAACACCAGTTTAAAATGGTTCACAGATAGTCAGTATTGCTTCAGTATTTTAAAATCAGAAAGTATGAAAGAAAATCTTCAACGAATTGCCTTGTCCATATTTTCTTTATGTGTGCAAAACTGTATTTCTTTAGATATTCAGTGGATTCCTCGTTCCGAAAATTCAAAAGCTGATTATTTGAGCAAAATGATTGACCATGAAGATAGGGGTGTCTCCAACGAATTCTTTTCATTTATTGATAATATATGGAGCCCTCATTCCATTGACAGATTCGCCAGTATTACTGGTCCCGCCTACTAATATCACCGGTGATATTGTAGAGACTTGGTGTGTCCTTAGATGGGGCCTATCACTTTATAGAAGCATTGTTGAGACGAC
>JAOXYI010234240.1:0-17414 GCA_028566495.1 Lithophaga antillarum
TGTTGAAAACCTTCAAAACGTTTGTTCTTAAGAACCAGCAAACAAAATGCATTAATTGTTGGCCTGAATCCTCATTGAGACGTGGTGACTCAATTTCAAATAAATGAATGCCGAAAGATCTATGAGGACTAAGCCTCATCGGTCCAGATTTTAACTTCAGAAATCCAGTCTCTGACTATATATCGGTGGTAAAGTAGTTTCACCTCGCAGGGCCTAGGGGAAATAAGTTTAATTGAAAACGAGGCAGCTGGGGAAATAGTGATTTATAAAAAGACTAGCGTTTGAAATTAAAGTCTGAAACGTCATAAACATAATAATCAGTATGAGCTGGTAGAGATCAGTTCACATTTGAAACTTTAGTAGGGTAAACGTAGAAATATCCCGATCTTTAGAACTAGCAACAGAAACTGAATCATATTTAGCAAGATAAATAACTGTGACATGCGGAATCAAATTTCTACAAGGGAAGTTATGAAGGATCCAAAATGTTCACTATATACATAGACAGTATGAATCAGAGGTAGTAACGCAATACAGGAACGGATGAACAGACATACAGAATAAGAGCAATCTTATAGTCTCCGTTTGGGGAACCATAGGGGATTAAAAAAGGACACAGAAGTTATAATTGCAGTTATCTCCTTCTTACATCATGTACATATATCACAAAATGTGAAAAATCGTACATATTTAGAAACGTGTTCTGAATTAAATTTCAGATAATTAATTAGAATGTTTAAACATAATTACATAATTATAACCATTTAAGAAAACAACAATTTGATGTGTACTTAACAGATCTTATATTTTTAGTTGGAAAGATTTATGAGGACATAAATACTTCTCGGAAAAATGACTCGTCAGTAGCATGCACCTTTTGAACATGATGAAGCGAGTGGTGATTTGTAACATGTAATCATCAGTTTGGTAGCCAATTAAATCATCCTCATACAGAAATAATTATTTTATAGAAGATTTCAATTATCGAAATTATCATCTAATCCATTAAAATACATATTTATTTAAATTACTACGTCTCTCCCCTATTGCAAACAAGTCTTTTTAACTTTAATATTTTTCATTTTTGAAACATTTAGCTCATCAGAGTAATACATACCGAATTTGTTGCGTTCGAAGGACTTTTCTGGATTAACCTTCATCAGGAACGCTCAGAGCCAAACGTTTGGGAAGCCGAGGAGGTATAAATACATGGGGAGCTATATAACCAAAAGGGACCTAAAACGAATAGCCAAAACCGTCTAAGGTCAGCTTTGCCTGATGGAGGTGGAACCTAAGTTTTGTAAAAAATTACACAATTTATCAACTGAGAATTTATCAAAATGTATGTAATAAATCATAGCCAGTGCCGAAGCACTGTCTGACCAAACGATCTGAAGGTTTTAGCTTGATTATATACACTGGCTGAAGGACCATTTATTGATTTCAGTTTGATTACAATCGTAGTAACATGGATTTCATATTTGTTTAAATGAACGCCATCCTGGTCTAGAGTTGTACACAAAGTCCTATAGAGAAGCCTGGTAAAATATTAAAACCCACTGTTGCTAATTGCTTAATGTTTACAAAAGGCTCTATTGAGCGTGGTGAGTCAAATTTATTCTAATGAAAACCATATGTGTGATTACCAATCTTGGGGTAAAAACTTTAACTAGAAAACCCTGACAGATTCTTTAATTAGATTTTAAAAATGACATTTTTTGCACAAAGTATCTAACAAAGCAATGGAAGTCGTCGGATTAAATTTAGAGTTACTTACCATGTGCTTCTATAACTTGAATGAGCTGGGGGTTGATGCTGTTTTCTGAATAAATTCGCTTCAGTAGATCCTCTTGTTGAACTGTAGAAGGAGCTGTTATTGGTTTCACTGTTTGGCCGTCTTGATTACAGCCAGTGACAACAGTTGCCCAAATCTTATTTCCATCTAGTTCAGCCTAATATGAAAAGAATTTATTATACCGCTCATCCCATTCTGCAATAATTGATCAATGATTTTTTTGTTTATTCTTGTTGTTTTTCTTTTAAATTTTGTAACTGATGTTAAGAGCTAAAAACTACAAAGAAAATCATAAAACAGCAATATCCCTGTAACGATACTTACTAAAGAATTGTCAGTCTGCTCCCTATTGTCTGTATCAATACCTACTGATTGGAAAATTAAAACGTTTCCAACAGACGACGATAACAGCTAGCAAAAAATGATAATAGTTTGTGTGGTGAATCTTATTCATGACTATAATAATTTTTTATATTGATTTCTAGAATGTAAATCTATTCAGAACACAAACAAGGAAGTTTTTTGGACTGATGCAATCAACCAAAAACTTAACTCACGGACACGGGACGTTATAACGATTATATATACATGTATATATGAATATATAAACTCTTGCCTATTGCAAAAGTTTCGACCGGGTGACCGTCTTCTTCACCGACAGTTTAATTATGGACAAAACATAACAAACTTCACATAAAAACATAACTAAACTTCAGCGTCACGGATCACAGGATATAAACACGGTCCGAAATGTAGTTTGCAGTACTACTACACTGTACAATAAAATGTAGGTGTTCCGTCATAAGAAAACTTTACACGTAAAAGAATTATTTTGCTGAATTAATCAGAATTCAAATTAACCCAAACAATGTAACAAAGTTTACAGGGGTTTCAATTAATATGTGGTAGCGTGCGTTCAATTTTCAGAAGAGCGTGATTTGTATCAGATAACGTCGCACACCTGGTCTCACTTTGTCAACTTTACTAATAACTGGTAAAAAAATATTTTGCAGCCCTTTTACCATGTTGAAATCATAGCACCTACTTATGAAAGGGACAACCAAGATTTATACTGGTTAAGAGGTGCTAGAAAACTTTTGTGTCCATTATTATCAGACTATCAGATTAATTCCTTTATATAGCTCATCTGGTTATAGAATGGTTAATTATTAGAAAGTGAAAATATTTCCACTCAAACAATTTCCTTTTGAGTCCTATATTTTACTATGGCCTACAGTGCTTGACTTACACATTTTGCGCATTTCCGATTTGCATGAAATACGAGCATATAGGTACAAAAAGAAAGAAAGAAAACAAAAATTGTCATAGATCGTATTTTAGACAATGTGATTACGTCGCGCAAAGTTTGGATTTTCGATTTGCACTAAAAACAAAAACATGAAAGAAGCTACAATCATTTCAATAATTTCGCAGAAGGTTTCTAAATATATTTCCGGTAGAGTACTATTTCCCATCCAACCAAGGGCATTAAGTTGTCGTAGGACGTTAACTAAGTAACAAACTAAATAACTAAGAGCCCTGTTTAAACCAAATCTGCAGTTACGATATTCTTGGGTTTCGGATTGGTACAAAAAAAAACAACATGTTTGATAAAGAACCATACGATGACTATTCATGCACTATTTGATTAATCATTAAAGTGGTTTTTTTAACTTAAATAAAGATACTTTGCACAGAGTTCTATGGCAAGCCATGTCCAATACTGGTGACGATCTTCGATTTCCGATTCACAAGAAAATAGAATTCATAAACTATTATTAAAGCTGTGTATCTTCTTCGTAATGATACTCGATTTCCAATAGATAACAATGAAGAATCACAAACTAATAGAAATGTGTACAATGTAAGAATTTCCTGGGATTTGTCATGTTTTTTTTTACTTTAAGGCGATTTTAAACATATCACCCTTAAGAGGTGTTAGCCATGTTGACTTTCCGATCGAAAAAAAAACTTTGCAAGGGATAGGTCAAGAAAATTCCTTCTATATTTAGTTAAAAACAATGTTTTAAGAAAAGCATATGCTTGATTCCGTTTGTGTAATAAACTGGAATACGAACCTCGTACCTGTCCAATAGTTTGCATGAAGGAAGTTATTGCCTTCCATATACAAGGTTTAGACCTTAAATTGTCAGAATCTCACACAACTGAGGTTTTAGCTTTTGAATGTCTA
This sequence comes from Lithophaga antillarum, assembly GCA_028566495.1. Lineage (NCBI taxonomy): Eukaryota > Metazoa > Mollusca > Bivalvia > Mytilida > Mytilidae > Lithophaga > Lithophaga antillarum. Next base: position 3,987 of record JAOXYI010234240.1, read on the forward strand.
CTAGAATACGCTGTAAATAAAATTTGTTTCTGTCGGGGGGTGGGGGGACATTACCTGTATTAATTTCTTTAATATGACAATTCCACATCCTTCACCTCTGGCATAGCCTTCTGCATCTTCTGAAAAAGCTTTGCACTGTCCAGTTGGTGAAACCATTTTTGCATGACTAAGGGGTATGAACATATCAGGAGAAAGAATGCTATTTACACCACCACATATTACCATGAAGCACCGACCTGAAATAATGAACTTCAGCTTCTTTAAAGATTTGAAATATCAGGAGATAATTTACAAAATCATTCAATTTCAGATATGGCAACACCAATACAGACAGAACAGGAAACACAAATTAAAAGAAATTACGACTGAACAATCTGAATCCTTCCACAAAACTGCGATTGGGACCAGGTGAGTGAAGAGAATGTGCATCAAGTATATATTTGAATGTTAGTAAATATGAGTAAGGAAGAGAAGAAAAAGGATTGAGAGAAGAATGTGCAAGTAAAATCGTATCAGAACAACGGGGACAAAGTATAATGAATGTAATAAAATACTTCGACAGGAGAAGTATTTTCTGCTCCATATTAAAAAATGTCCAACTTTTATTCTAGTTTTCAAATAAGCATCTTCCTGATTTAGAAATGTAGTTTGTTTATGAGTATATTGCAACTTAAAATATTAAAATTGTCAAATAGGAACACTGAAGCAATTGTGTTTGTGATAGGTTTTGAAACACTCTTATCGGTCCTTTTCAATTACAGGCAATACATTTAAAAATGAAGTAAGCCATTGAAGAGCTCGGTTTCTATAAAGCTCGGATAAATATGGATATAAAATCTTGAGAATAACAGAGTGTCCACTGGAATGCCAGTTACTACATTTTCTTATGCAGTTCAAATCACCTTTCGTCTTGTGCCACCCACTAAAACATAGTTCAAAATAAAAAATTATCTACATATTTTAGTGTACTTGTGTTCACCAGCTGTCTTAAAGAATACTGACTGATGAATGAGTTTAGACGATCTTTATATTTCTAATGTGAAACTGAGTAGAGAGTATAAAAATGTCGCAGTCTGACAACACGAACACCCACACCAAACTGGTAGAGAGAATTACTGCATCAATAAAGTAAGCTACTAGCCTACATGTAGCATCGGTAGATCTATTCATAAGTAGTCTTTTCCAATGTTGAAAGAGGGGCAAGATGGTTCTTAATTTGATTATACTCTTCTAGCAAGCTATGCCTCTGAGACATTCTTAATTGCTAAAACATGATAAATGTTAACAATTTTGCCACTACTAAGAATGGAACGTCCGAGTTTCGATATCGATCTGATGTGTATCCTACCTTTAAAAAACATAAACATTTACATGGAATAAACAACAATTCATGCGATAAGCTACAAAGATAAAGGACAGGTTGCGATAAGGCCTGTTAGTGCTCCCCTCTGCTTTGGTTGAAAATAAAAGTTTACCGTACTAATTGTTTTGTATTCTCTTTATGTCTCTTCTTTATAAAATGATGATGACTTTTCAAATTGTACGTCATTTCTGTACTTCAGAGGTTGAAAATGCAGGGTGCCTTCAGGTAAATGTTAAACCTGAACTAAAGGAAAATACCCCTACGTATGTGTACATTATACGAAAATCAACGTTAACGTGCATGTATAACCAACAAAATATCTTTGGCTAGAATTGAACGTATAAGAAGAGTTAAATTCTACGAAGATGTTTTTGGTCACGCATGCACGTCATACTTCAACATTGATAATATGCTTAAAATTGCACTTAAAGGTAGATAATGTAATGTTGAGACATTTTTTAAATGTTTAAATATGACGAATATAAAGTACCAGCAAAAACTTCGTATAGTTTAATGCTGGTTTCATATGCCATTTGTTGTCAAAATATTTTTCTGGTACTATATGCGCGTCATAGTTAATTTGTACATAATGTTCACGTAAGTAGCAACATTTTTCCATAGGCATAATGTTAATGATTCAACAGTTCAAAAGGGTACCGATTATCATCAATCTCAGCAGCAGAGAAGGGACATGCAAACTAAAGAGTAATAATAATTCTACAAAGTACAAACATATAGGTATAAAAAGACAACACAGATTTGTTGGAATTGTGAAATTTTATTTTCGGCAAAACCGGCGCCAAATAGCGGCCTTCTCGCAACCCGTCCTTTGTGATAAGAGCCCTCTCTGGCCCATTAAGACACCCCAAAAAATCTATGAGTTTTAATATATAAAAATATGCATGTCTACGCAATATGTATTTTTTTTCTCCTACAAACGTTGAAATCGAAGTGAACGTATACACCCTAAACAAATGTATTTAACATTGAGCTTGCGGAAAATGGATTATCTTATATTAAAATGAAATGTGAATCGCAATGTGTTACGAATCTCTAATCAAAAGCGCATTTTGCATAAAAGTAGAAAAAGAGTAGTAGTTATTCAGCACTAAAAACTCATGTTTGTTAGAAGCTGGTAAGGTACACATATATATAATATATATATGTTCTAAATTCCATGGATCATTTTAATTGGAAAGTTAATTTGATATACTCACACACACTTTGAAGTGAAATAAAAAAAAAGGGTGTTAACACGTTACGTCTAAAGATAATTTATGAATTGCTAGATGAGAAAAACACATGAAAAAAAAATTACACGAATGGCGTCATTACGTTCGCATCAGAGCATATTTATGCTATAGACGTTGAAAATGTTTTCGACGATATGATATCAATATGGATATATGGGTAATTGCAGAAAAAAGTTCATGATTTTTTATATTGATAGAAGGTTTTAACATTTTATATTATAATGCTTCAGTATAGCTATTCACGCATTATTTCTGTTGCTTATCTTTCAGTTCGAATATTTGTTCAAATCATCTGATTTTAACCATAAATCTTCACATTTTCTCTCGAAATCAGTGCAAAATCTGATGGTTCATAGATGGTACATTTAATTAAATTTTCTATATTTATAGGTGGAAATATCATCCGGGTTTTACTTTTTAGATATTCAGTAGAATGTTTTTAATTACACTGTCGATTTCATAAAAGTTTATAACTTGACCGAGAAAGAAATTATTTCCCTGATACAAAATAATAACTAATTGCTGTCTTAAATGTCTAAGTATTTTCCTCCAATTTAGATTACGAAAGATATAAGGCAAATTCATAATATTCCGTATTCTTCTGCCATATTTTATTGTTGACTGCCTGATTAAGGTGCAATCAAGAAAAAAATATTAATGTGTTAAGTGTTTTTCCACATCAAATACAGACCATAATTCTACGATAGGCCGAAAATCGGCCTTATCGCAACTCTTCCTTTACTTGGAAATCTTAACATTGGTAGTCATTATATTTCGTGAAATGTACAGATGTAATACCTCTCACATGTTAAAAGGACAACAAATGTATGGCTTGTATCGATTTTAATACCACATAAATTGCAAGACGTTTTGATCTTCGATTGACCCTGTTTCCATGATTACAAATAAATTCTACTCTACTTCAACAACTCCACAGCAGGACGTAACTTACTATTTCGTGTGAAAAAATAAATAACATGACCATGGGACACTGATGCCTCGGAGCAAATGCCGATACTTTAAGAATGATATTAGTAAAATGTGTCAAAATTAAACCTGATCCTCCGGCAGGGCATAACAATTGAAAGAAAGAAAGAAAGAAAACACTGACAGTAAGAAGAATAATATAAGAATGTTTTTCTTCCATCTGTTGTTTCTTCCTTGAATTGTTTTACATGATATCTTTCGGTGTGTATATGTCTTGTACAATTTCGGTGAAAAAAAAATCCCATTGGATGTACATTTTGTATTCATGAACCAGTGAAGCAAAACGTGCAGTCTCTTTCTGTTTCTTATTCTATACCTTTGGTCTCTTTTATATAATGTAACTGCTACGACACTATTTTGTTCTAGTCATGTTAGTTAGCCTATTCTGCATTCTCACGCTCTCCGACATTAGTCTTGAGAATGTCAATAATTAGCACTGTCCAATAGTGGACAGCAGAAAACAGGATGGTGGGAAAAACATGATATGCCTTAAAAAACTTGTGTTTGCTGTGTTACTGAAATGATATTGATTTAGAAAGATATACATACAGTTACATGATCTAGAATGGGAAATGTCTAAATTTATGTTGTTGCTCTCGTTCCACTCCAAAATTGGCCGTCTCATTATAGATAAAACTGCATTTGCCCAGACTCATTTGTTAGAAATCGAAGCTATAAATTAAAAGACGTTTGAAAGAGGTAGGTAACAGAAGGTATGTTTTGTTATTATACCCGAACTTCGAATGAAAGTTGAATTAAATTCGTCTAAGTTCATTTTTCCGTGCGTCTATTCCTCACATTTTCGTGCGATACACCCTTTACATTTTTTACCACTGGTGTTTCCTTTAGGTTTCATAAAATAGCTTACCATCTACAGACGTATCTGTTAAAGGAAAACATGAAATGAACGTATCCTTGTGTTTTAAAAAGAATATTATTTACATTTGTCTCATAATATCTGTCAATCTGCTGTCTCTGTCTCTCTATGAAAACTAAATATCCTTCGATTCAAGGCATTCCATAGCTATAAATACCAACCTAGCGTTCACAAACCTTTTTCGCTTCGAATAGAATATTAGCTAAAACAAATTTTTGTCCAAAAAATATTGTTTCTGATTTTTTCAATGTAATGATCGTGTATAAAAATAATAAAACTTTTTCAGTGAGTATTTAACTAGCATCACTTTTTTCAAATTCTTTAAATATAAAAAGAAAAGAAAGTTTTGTTTGTTCTAACTGTTAAGAGTGACATCGCGTTTTCATCAAAATAGTTTTGATACTGTATTCAAGCATGTATTTATACAAAAGTTGTTGTCAAATGAAGTGCTATTTGAACAATATGAAAAACTAACATACCACTTTTCAAGTGTTGGATACCAACATCAATTGCCACTAATGATGATGAGCATGCCGTATCTATGCACATTGATGTTCCTAGAAGGTTGAATACATAGGATACTCGAGCAGCGATCATACTCGTTGATGACCCTGTAAGTGTGTAATTTGTCGTCGTTTCTAAATCGTCAGAACTACTTCCTTTATGGTCATCATTCATTACACCTGTAAATTATAGAATTAGCCACAAATCTTCTATAGTGTTTGACAGTGAAAATTTGATCTTTAAACTGTATATTTATTTAAAAAGTACATTTATGGTCACTGAAAAATGATGATTGTGTTTTTTCTAACCTGACGGTAATGCTGCAGTTGCAGGTAGAATATATCAGAGATACAGATAGGTGTACATGTAAACCTAACCTCTCTTTCCAGTTAATCTGTAAATTCTAATAATGTCCGGTTCGAGTTAGCTTGGAAGTTGACATGCCCTATAGGAATGCTCATAATTGTTAGGGCGTATGGTCAAATTTAACTTGCATTTGATCTACATGTAGGGACTGGTGAGGACGACCACTTTTGTTAGGAGGCTTAGATATGTTTTTGCCGACAGAAAAGTAACGTATTGCCACTTTCTGTCTGAGATACATCTAACACCCAAACGTCTGTCAATTTATACATGTTATATCAATATATATTTTAAATGAAATATGTTTTTTTAAAAAAATGTCCGGATCTAAACATCCAATCCTAATTTCCGCTACATACTACTTTAAAAAGTTAAAATCTGGAAATTCACCTCATCAACAGAATATATATCTTAAAAGACATTACAAATTAGTAATATGCTCCAGAAACGATACGTGATTAGATTTATGGATGTACAAAGACAACATTTTTTTGGAAACGGGTCAATTTATTGGCTGCATTTCCTTGAGACCATGTCCGATTTGTGTAAATTACACGTACACGTAAAGCAACGTCGGCAGTTTTCGTATACTTAAGTACTTCCTTAACTGTGAACCTTAATTTTTATGAAATGACATTTAAGATCTACTTCATTAGCGCCGTGCATATTTGATATTTGGAAACAAATAAACATATTTTATTTTAAATCCTAACAAAGGGTAATATTGCTAAAGGCAGATAACGTTATCATTAGTTATCATTAGTGACGTCCAATTTCGTCCACCCTTGAATTAAGATATGAATAATACTTGTAACACAATCACCTAGTAGCCTTTTTCATTTTTTATCCCTTATTTTCTTCGTAATGTGACATTTTCACTTTGTCGCGAAGTTTTCTGTTTGTAATTTTTAATTTAATTTCATACAAAAAAAGATGCATGTTCCATTATAACGAAGATCTCATTTTTTTTTCAACTTTCGTACATTCCTTTGTATGGACGAAAACTGCTGAATGCATGTCTATATTAAAAGCAAGAACAGAGACTTAACTACACGAAAGACAATTCTAAAATAATGAAATTTATTTTTTTTTTAAATAAATTTTGTTATTTTCTCTTATTTGATTTCTATAATTTTGTTTATATTTCCAAACCCGTGGTGTGCGTCGGGTAGACTGAATGAGCTGTTGCATTTTATCTTCATTACAAAGCAGCTTTCAATAAGTGTAGTTGTAAAATTGTTAGCTGTATTAAGATTTCATATTTTCAGTAATCAGGCATTCACCAAGTCATTTACAATTTTATTAATTATTGACACAAATATACTGTTGATGAAAACATTTGAATTAATAATTTTTTTTTGTTAGCATTATCTAAATCCAAGGTGAAAATTTAATGTTTCACAATTTTCAGAATGAATTAAGTGAGGGCTTTTAAAAAAAAACAAAAAAAAACTCACCCACCTAACACCATTAAGAACCAAGTACTGCTGTAGAATTTACCACTGCAGGTATCGTTCACCTAGTGATTGCTGTCTAACGATGGAGATGACTATTTCAAAAGACTGGCGCGGTTGTCTGTGCAGGAGGCGGCGGATTTCGCATACCAAACTTTGATGTACATATTCCTAATGTTGTTTTTAGTATTTAGTCACAGTAATGCTTCTTAAGTGCTGGGCCTCTGAATTTGCACGGGGTTCGACGATTGCTTATATTACTAAATTCTCAATTAATTTTGTTTTGAACTGATATAATTAGACCTCTGAAATGCACAGGGTTCAATTTTGGACTTTTATCTGGTTGATGCAGTCAAGTGGACATTATTATGTGTTTAAGTCGAGTTTACTTTAGTTTATGTCAAGTGGATATTTGTTTATGACGTGCCATATACCTAGTGATAGGTGGTCGTTAACCTTTGTACAGCCATGACAAAAATAAATCGCCAATAAATATTTTAATCTTATTGTTTAGTTTTGTTTGATTGAAAATATTATCTGAGATAGTTAAAGCATTTTTACATGCAATTTCTGTTCTACAGATAATCTGCAAGTTCACTTTTTATAATATTTATCTTAGTAAAATGTAGTCTGTTTTCACAACAGTTATTATCGTATATCTTAAGTAGCCATTCTTTTGTAAACCATTTAAATTCAATACATTTTTATAGTCATCCTGAAAAAAACTATTGTTGTTATTTGTTAAAGGGTATATGTTGTGAAGCAAGTCCTTGCCAAACGCACATTCTTGTTCGGCCCAACACCGCGTGCATTGAGTGCACGCACTAAAAATCCGCAAATGTGGTTAAGTGGAAGAAAATAACCTCTAAATGGAAACTATGGACGTTGTTGTACAGAGTTTTTTGTTCGTTTCCTGGCTTTTTTTTTTCTTAAAAAATCTTTCATTACAGAAAATCCTTATTTTTGTGTGTTTTCTCGGGGGAGCGGAGAGGCAGTCGAAGGGTTTGTTGTATTGAATATTGAAGACTGACTGACAAAATGACTGGTAGAATATCGTTTGTTTGTGGTGGTATTTTCCTCTTCACATATGCTAACATATGGTTTCTTCTTTATTTAGTTTCTTTTTTCAGAAGCATTCAAATGAGCAAATACCTTGATATGCTTATGGTGTGATTTTTCAGTCGGAAATTTTCAAAATTGGAGAATTTATGATTTTATGATTACGGCCAAATACATCAATAGAATGAGAAGATTACATAAATCGTACATCCAGAGGATCAAACAAGACCATTACAAACAAATGATCAAACATGTAAAACACAGACACAATCGTTGATGGGAAAAAACACTGTTTCAGTATTGTTTCTGTTTTTTCCTTCAACGTTTGTGTTTTGACTAAACTAGGACAACAGGAACACCCATAAAACTGAGATTAACGTCAGGTGTTCCGGAAGGGTAAGCATGTCCTGCTCAACAGATATTAAAATGGTCTGGCTTCTTTTATTTCTTTTATCAGAATGCACTGAAATGAAAAAAAATGTGTGGCTATCTTATTTGTATTAAAACTGATAATCTTTGCTGTCGTTTGTATCAGGAGGTCTTTTTTTCAGGAAATGTGGTATAGTCTGAAAGAGAAAATCCTATATAACATGTTAAATAAAATGTTAAAAATTTGCCATATGTATGAGAGAAAGAATACAAACAGGTAATAATTTACCCAATATTGCATTTTTCATTCAGTTTTGACACAAAATAAGATTAACTTCGGAATTATGTCTTTTATATCTTGGAAAGGTGAAACATGACCTATTTAGTACAAACAAAAAAGATGCTGACAGATTCAAATCTTGTTAATATAATGTTTGCATCATTTACTCGATTCCATTTTAGAGACATTCTAATACTGAAACAGAACATTTTCAAATTTTGTAACTTTTCTTTGTATAAATCTAGTCTGTTTATTTGGTGAATATGTGAATTCCTAGGACAATTTTGGGGTCCTTTGCAATTTACCTTGCTTGGCTGATGTATCGTTTCATATTTTGGGGAAGCCCATCCAATTTTGCAGCATCTTTTCTAGCTGCATTGTAGAATTTTATCATTAAAATTACTGAAACAGTAACTAAATAGTAAAAAAATACCTAATTTATTTTAGCATTAGTGGGAAAATTAAAGGTGTACGGCAAGAGAACTCGAAAACATGAAAATTACAAAATCGTATTGTTCGATAAAATAATGCTATCTTATAATGCTATCTTATGACTGTTTTGTGTCAGGACGTTTATCTAGAACTCCATTATGATCATTAAGTGCAAATTCATGTTACAAAAATACCTAAAATCATTCGCCTACATTAACGTAACACCATAAATAATAATCCACATTTTTCAGTTTCAATATAAACCACTTTGTAATTCATATGGAAATCTTGCTTGAAAACTTGCAAGTGATAGGTAGTTATCAATTTCATATAATTTTGTTGTTGTTGTTGTTGTTGTTTGTACTGGAAATAGACCACACAAAATAAATCTCTTTTAAGTATACAACTACTAAATGCGGGAACCAGTTAAATAGGAATATAATATATGTACTTATAAAACAAAATTCCATGCATACTAAAGTACAAATATATCAATGTAACCAAAAGGGTGACTTATCTGAGTAATTATGACAGATCCGTGCCAATATCAAAGCATACAATCATTTAGATATGAAATCTGAACAAAGAATGTGACTTTTTTTAATCTGTACGAGCGACCAGTGCCCGCACTAAAGCCCGAATATGGGATTGTAACCAAGAATTTAAATTACTTGAATCTTTATGACAGACTTGTGCTAAGCGTGATACTGATACAACCGTAAACAAGATTTTGACGTATTAAAGTCTATTGAGCATAGATATCGGATCGTATCCAAGAATCTGACCTTTTGCCTCTTTAAAATAGAATAGTACAGCACAGACATGTGATCATAACCAAGAATCTGACTTTTGTTTAAGAGTTTTTATGATCTACAAATATGTGACCGTAACACAAAATTTGAATTATTGGAGCCTTATGACAGACCAGTGCCAGTACACATGTATCAGTTCACAAATATGTAACCGTAGCCGTGTAGCTTGTTCTTAGCCTTTACTACATACCAGATCCAATATCATAGCACAGTTTGACTTCTTATACAAGACTATACTGTTAAAGCCTTTACAGAAGACGGTTGCCCATGTCGAAGCACAAATATGTAACTGTAAACCAGATTTTGACTTACTTAAATTTTTTGAGAGGCCAATGCCCATATGAAGGCATATATATGAGCCCATTACCAAGAATCTGACTTATTTAAGTCTTTTGGAGAGACAAGTCTCTCTTTCAAAGAACATATATCGCACATTAATCAAGATTTTGACTTTTCTCAAGCTTTACTGCAGATCACTTTCAATATCAAAGCACAATTATATGACTGTAAACAAGACTGTGACTTATTTGAGTCTTTACGAAATACAGTGCTCATATTCAAGACAAATATGGAACCATAACCAAGAATATGAGTTTATTGTAGAGTTTATAATTCTGTTAAATCATAATTTTTTTCTTTCATTATAAAAATGTAAACTATCTTTTTGAACCACTGGATTACTGTACTTGTTGTATTAAATGATCTTGTATCTGGGCTTCTTTGACCATGGGCTGACAACTTTTAAACATATACTCTTTTACGTTTTCGCATATTAATGAATCTTAACCGACATGTAATTTGTTATTTTGAAATGACTAGGACAACAATCATAATAACAAGTATTTTTCCCTACACAGAATTGGTAGAAAACCTCCTCGATGGCGAAAATAAAAATAAACATCCCACGTTTCACGTTTTGAATAGAAATTAGTATGTTCATTTTTTATTGTGATTGATAAACAAAAACAATTGACTATTTTAACATTCCTACTCGTAGTATTTTATCTGTTTATTAATTTAGGACTTTTATAACAGAAGCGGTCAATAGGACAAAGTTGAACCTATCCGCTTGACAGTTGAGTTGTAGCTGTCCTGACCGGCCGTCGAAGTTAACTTCTTCTTATGAGGACGTCTGCCTTAGGACGACAGCTTTTTTGTCATGAAGTAAAGTTAAAGACCAGTTGTTATGACAGGTTCATGTTAACGTTGAGATTAAGTCCGGATCAATAAGACAATAGCTGGACAGTGGAAACAACGACAAAAAAGTCTAACCTTCTCCCACAAAAAAGAAGAGTATTTAGGGCAACATTAACCTCTATAAAAACGTGTCATCAAATGACTTTTTTCATAAAGAACAACGAACCTATAAAACCACCAACAAAGGATTATAAAATAAGTATTAAAACTGAGTTCATGCTCATTGATTGATTGATTGTATGATGCTTTACGTCACTTTCAAAAATTTTCATGCTGAAAACCAAGGTTAAATGCATAGTCGCCTCGCGTCCTAAATATGATGGTTTTAGAAAAATAATACAGAAGGTATACGTTTATAATATGCACTAAGAATAAAAAAAAAGGCTGGATAGATATCATGTCTTAAAGATGTGAATTGCATGTTATGCGAACGAGTTTGCGTTTATTTAAATTCGCGTTATTATTTAAATAAACTATAGGTGTATTTAAATTCGCGTTATTTTTTAAATAAACTATAGGTATAACAGTAATTAGTTACATAATATTAGTACGAGTTTTTACATACTTGTAGTTAATACTGCCATCTCGATGTAGTCAGTCACGTGAATACTGAATAGATTTTAGTTCAAAACCTTGTAATGATCAACATGTGAAGGAAGAAACATTGAAACGCAGCTGGATCAAGCCTGGGATTTCTGAAATATGCAACTTAAAATAACTTTATTCATGATTTGGACATCGGACTTAGAATTTCCAAAATATTTTGGATTTAGCTTTTGTATTTCCGTAAATACGTTCAGTAAAGCATAATTACTTTGATTAATATTTGTTTATTTACTAATCAACAAAAAATGTCTGTTACATACATGTATAAGGTTGATTGATCAACTTGGTTATTTCACGACACGATAGAGGTGTCAAATTGATCAATATCTGCTTGGGTCGACTCCTTATTTGTCATCTTTTGTCCTTAATTGGTTTCACCTGTTTGCCTTTTGTCAATCACATGTAATTGATTGTTCACGGATTCACTGGATTAATATTGTGTCAAGGCAATACACTGGTATTGTATTAATACGTATGAATCTGAATTTGTTTTGGCGTATACTTATTTTCACGAATTAATACCTACCGCGAAATGCGTGAAAAAAAATACACCGTGAAAACAAGTACAAATACTGTATCCTTGATGATTATGAGGATACGTTATCCTCACACAGAAATTACTAAGCTGAATTCTGAAGTGTATCAAACTGTTAAACACAACTTAATTTGAAAGAAAAATATCACGAAGATTGAATTTATTTAGTTGCTGGGAAAACTGGAATAGAAGTAAATAAAGTACATTGATTCTAAGCATATGAAGTGATAAAAAATGGGAAAGGCTATATATATGTATATACGTAAGTAAAAGACTGCATAGATATTAATCTTTGTAGTATTTGGTAAAGTATTATGAAGATGTAATTTAAGGTTGCGAAGGAATCTTCACTCATTCTTTACTACTGAAATGGGTTATCAGCATGACAAAATAGTCAGCAATTAGGACATATGCGTGTTTCACAGCAAGTCATGGTATAACTGAGTATTAGTTATAATCCTAGATTTAGATATTTGTAATCCAGAAACAACGTTTACCGTTAACTAACTTACTCCCTAGTATACACCAATTATCCTAATGATACATAAACGTATGATACCAATTTCAGTGCGCACGACACCTTGTTCATAGAATGTTAAAAAAATCAGACCAAATCTTCATTAAAAATGTATCTTGTATTTTCCTTTCAAATACCTTTATTTTAAAATTTGACAGATCAGACTGAGTACTACTTAATCGTGTTATTTAAATATTTATTGGATGTAATATTTACTTGTAGTATGGACTTTAAAGTGGAAAACGTTTTTGAATCTATTCTCAGCCATAGTAGAAGAAAAGATAGATTCATCAATGTTACATCCCAGAGAAATGAAGTTAAATTATTCATTTATTGTGTGAAATAGATATATTTATCAGGAATTCAGAGTAATTATTTTCGAAATAAGAAATCATTTTTCTTTCATAAATTCACATAAAACAGTTCTGAACAGACATGTCTTTTATTTGTATTATTATATATTATAGGGTAAATACATTGTAGACTTTTGCAAACTATTAGTATTTTTTTTAAATTTTTTTAATTTTTATTTTTATTTGTTTATTTGTTTTTTGCTGCTGTTGTTTTTTTTTCCGAATATTAATTCAAAATTAAAACATATGATATTTGCTTGGTTCATTCTTTATTATTTAAATTCTTGAAACGTGCAGTTCTTTTTTAATTAGCCTAGTTCACAGGAATTTTTGTCTATTTTCCTTCTCTGAAACTAAATTCCTCATTGTTGTAAGAAAAAAAGTATGACAACGGGAGCATCGAAAAACTCCCGTCGTCACACCCTGTGCTCACAAACTATTCTTCTTATAAAACTAAGTTTTCAAGT
>JAOXYI010234241.1:0-10874 GCA_028566495.1 Lithophaga antillarum
TGTAGGAAAAAAAAGAAATCAATAAGTATACATTATTAGACGTTATGCATAATGGTAATGTCAACTACCAGCTGCAAGTCGCAGTATGAAACATTTCTGAGCAAATGAATGTAATAAACGTCAGAAAGCTTCATATATCATTTCAAACACTTGATATTTGACATGCTCTTATTACATTTCATTACTTTCGACCTCAATTTAAATTTATGGTTTTGGTGGGAGATGGGACAACATTTTTGAGTGGACGTTTGGTGACTCCTGGCCAACTTTGGGTCATATGATGTGACATCAGAAATCATTTTCAATGTTAATTCAAAGATTGTGGAACAGTTGATCTGATACACAGATAGGTATCTGAAAGTGTGATAAAGTTTTTTATTTATATTTTTATATGAACATTTCTCACTGTTTTGTGATGAGTACAAAATAATTTTCATTTTTTGACAATACGTGTCACGTATATTGGATTTATCCTGGCATAGTAATAATAATGTGGAGAACCGTGAAAAACGGCAGAAAAATTTAATTTAAGCGTGGAAGGGATTGCAGATTTATGAATCAGTCTCTATAACTGAACATCTTAATTTAAATTTGATGAAATTGTGATGTTACAATAAAGTCTATATTTGTCTAACACAGCAGGTATTGGGGCTGACTCACAACCATCAGCCTATCTTCTGCTGTTGCAGGTTCAAGTTCCACTTACCCCAATTCCAGCTTGTCACGCTGGGGTCGTCAGTTCAAGCATTGCATCTGGTTCGGTGTGCTTAACTCTAACCTAAACTGACAAGGATTGCTAGTTTTCTTACCGAAGGTTGGGGGTTCTTACCTGGTACTCCGGCTTCCTCCGCAGTAAAAACTGGGTGGTGCGATAAAGCTGAAAAATTGCTGAAAGTGGCATAAAAACTCCATTCAATCAATCAATCAAGGATTTCACCTGTTAGCCGGATAGCTGTCCAGGCTTTCCTCTTCCAGGATGTCTGGTAGTCACAGTACAGCTGAAAAATTGCTGAAAGTGGCGATAAACCCCAACCCAGCAGGCATCCTTTGGTCATGCTGATCTTGGAAATCTAATAAATGTCTTCAGATCAGCATTGAATCAGTGTCGATAACACTTCGACAGTATCTTTCCACCATTGATCCAACATCAGTATCTCTGACATTGTAACAAGGAAAAAACGATTTAAACTTTAGGTCATTTTTGTGTTGATCCAATGTCAGAGATTTCAGTGTCGAAAAAACAACATTGGATCAACAGTGAAAAAACATTGTTGATGTTGACCTAACGTTGTTTTACAGACATCAGTTTAATTACAAGATAACATCACAGTGACTTCTTTTTCAACCATACAGTGCCTGCTGGGTAGTGATATTCATAGGGCTATATATATGTACACTGAAGCTGCTAATTGAAAGAAACATGAATTTACCACTTAAACTTGAATACTTTGCTGAATTGAATGACATTGACCATTCATTTGACTTTAGCATTTTTGGTTAGGCTGTGTATGCAAATTGATGATATGAATTTTTTAATCAGTGTTATATTCTTTCACAGCTTGTCCTCCAGGACCACCAGATGCCACTACATTAGCTCTAGGTGTAAGTGGTGCCATCTTCCTGGTTGGGTTACTGCTGCTGTTGGTATGGAAACTGCTGACATCACTCCTTGATGGAATGGAGTACAAGAAATTTGCTACAGAAATAAATGATCCTAAATGGGGATTTGTAAGTGTATTTTTATACAGCAGTTCTGGCTAAGTTTTAGATTATACAATATATATAGTATAACTAATCTGTATTTCCGATTATCAAAAATATACCACGAATGACTGAACAACGCATTAACTCATGAATGCGCGTAGCGCATGAGTGAGTTAAAATGTTGTTCGGTCATGAGTAGTATATTTTTGATAATTGGAAAGACAGATTAGTTATACTGTTTATTATATAATTACTTTTCGACGTTGATGTTGACGAATATACATAAAATTCTTTGAAATCAAACATATTTGTTTTCTGTTGCCAGACGCGTTAGAATTTAGCGATTGTGATGTTCTTGAAAAACAAGCATTGTGACGTCACCGGAGTGAAAATAAATTTGATAATTTCACTAGTGAAATTATCATTTTTATTTAACGGAGAAATTATGGTATTTTACAGTCATCTATATAATAATATTTTATAAACATCCCATGGAAGGTGGATACAGGAATCTCACATTAGTTATACTCAGAATCTTTGTGTATGTTTACACCAAACTGTTATAATTGTGGCTTTTTATTGGTTCATTACATTTTATCAATATCTACACTTCACTAAACATGGATAGACATATACTAGTACTGATTTATTATGTGAGAATGGAATTCTTAATGCAATATCAATCAACCATAATATGTTTTTTCATGCTGGCAACATTATAATAGAAATATCTGATGAAAAGATCAAAGTAAGTTTTTTTCATATCATTGATAACATGTGATATCACTGATCATCCATGTCAGTCTGTCTGTCACCTTCATTCTAGTCACCACCTCGGTGGTGTAATGGTTGGCATGCTCACCTCAAGTACGGAAGGTCGTGGGTTTGAACCACGGCCAGGTCAAACCAAAGACATTAAAATTGGTATTTGCTGCTTCTCCACTGAGCACGTAGCATTTAAGAGAAAGAACAAAGACTGGTCGGCATGGAGTCAGAATAATGTGTTCGAGTTGGGTGACATGTCTTCCTGCGGACTGTTACTTCAGTGAGCTAGCACTATAAAAATCTAATTCCACATGTTGGTCTAGTACAAAGCATAATTCATATATCCATATCATACTTATATGTTCTCATCCTGAATATGATTGAAAGATTACCCTCTGGACGTTAAATATCCATCATCCTAGTCAATTAGTTTTGGTTTTGTTCTGTTCAACTGATATCGTTTTCAAATTACACATGTATTGCAGCAAAATGTGAAGTTTTCAAAAAGCTTCCAAAAATTTAATCAGACTGAACAGCTTATGAAAGTTTAAAAATCTCAAGCATAAATATACAAAAAAATGTTTTTCATTTTTTGATATTGACATTTGAAAGTCATAGTAAGGGTACAAAATCTAGACCGATGTCTTCAATATGGAGAGTCAGTTTTCACAGAAAACTTAAAAACATATCATATATGTATTACTTAAGATATAAAGAGTATATAATGGTTCATTGTTGGGGTTTATCGTCACTTTCAGCATTTTTTAGCTGTATCGTTACTACCAGACTTAATGGGGGTGGGTGTCTGGAAACCGTAACACATGAAGCGAGGTGAGCAGGGTCGAACCCATGAATATATAATGTGTATATGTCTTGTTTTATTGCACATTATAGATGTTATTGAAATTATTGCCATCTGTATTGACCCAGTTTGACACTCTTGCCCCAGTTATATGAATGTGGAACTGGCACATGTTTGTAAATAAATAATAACAAAACTTTATGGCCTATGACAAAATCAATGCTACAGTTAAGTTTTGAATGAACCACAGTCAAACCTCATTTACTTAAACTCAGATAAGTGATTTACATTGGATAACATGAAGTAAAAATACAGTCCCTTCATAGTAACAAGCAGCTTGAAATAACTTAAATATTCAGTTAATTTGAGGTAAAATCAACAGTCCCTTTGACTTTGACATAATGAGTTTTGACAGTAATTTGATGGCAAGTCTAGAGAGGTCATCACAGGATACTGGGGCCTCGGTAGCTGAGTGGTCTAGGTAGTTAGTCATATCTACTACTGATCACCGGCGTGTCAACACTAGGGTTGTGAGTTTGAGCCTTGCGTGGGTTGAGGTGTGTTTGACTCCAACCATAATTGACGAGGATTGCCAGTTTTCCTCCCAAAGGTCAGGGGTTCTCACCGGGTATTCCGGCTTCCTCCCCATTAAAAACTGGACTCCACCATATAGCTGAAAAATTGCTGAAAGTGGTGTAAAAAACCATTCAGTCAGTCAATCACAGGATATTTTCTTATCATGTCTTTCTGTTTTTTTAAATCACAATAAATTTACAATCCACAAGTGTGCAGTTTGATCATTAGGTAGAAATATCAATAGTTATACTTAAATATTAAGGGAAAATGGAATGGTACAGTTATTCTTAAACTTTTCAATAAAAATTTCAACTGGTACTAGATGAAATTCTACTTTCCTTAGAGAATGTCTTTAATGACACCAAATCATATGTTTAAAATAATAAATCAATCCTATAATTTTCTGCTTAAAAGGTAAAAATGTAAATGTAAAAAAGTTTTGATGGTTGCAGGTACAAGTCACACTGATAAAAGGGAGATAATTAGAACAGGATTTTAGGCAATAAATGTACTTGCATACACTTCACCACTGCATTTTGCTGTCAGATTTCTTATCATAGTTGTATTTTTTTATTTCTGTAGGAGAAGAACCCTATCTACAAGGACTGTGTGACGGATTATAAGAATCCAATGTGTGATATACCACAGGGAGCTGATGGAGACATGGACGGAGAAGATGTAATGATGAGAAAGAAATAATTCTGTTCTGTTTTAAATCAAAATTCTGAAGTGCAATACCATTTTATATTTACTGTTTAAAATTTAAATTGGTGTGATCAGAAAGTGACCCATCTGCTTAAATATTTATTAACTAGCATTTTAACGGGAACATTCCTTGTGTATTGGAAGGTAGTTTTAATGAATCGTTCTTCAAGTGCCAGTTTTTGGTATTTTGAAAAGCAAACAGTAAAGGCTGTTGTTGTAATATTGGTCAACAAATGTTTTGGTAGAATTTGATAATTTTGAAATTCCAAATCATAGTAATCAGAATGACCATTTATGGATTTATGCATGATTCTAATTTGCACGACAGAGAAGAAAATGAGAATAGTATTAATTTTCCACAAAAAAGTGATGATTGATTTTTTATTGGAAAATTCGAGACAAATATGGTCTCTTTGCAGAAACTATACTCTTTAATTTACTTAAAAAAAATTTATTTCTTGGTGGAGTCTAAATGAGATTAATAAGTAACTCTGTTTGTTTAAAAAGGAACAGAAGGCATCAGGGAAATACACAGTAAAGCATTTCAAAATTAAGATCCTAATATTAGATTCATATATTCTCAATCTAGTGAAATTTTAGAAGAACTCCGAAGTAGGCAAAATTCCAGTAAATCCAGTTGATCTCAATGTAGTGATAATCTTAAAAATACATAAAAGCATACATATGATGATTTTAAAATGGCTAAGGGTGAGAGTTCTTTAGAAAAAGGGTGAGATTTTGAATATTTACAATGTTAAAGGATTTCATGAATTTTAAGGGTGAGATTTGAAATTTCAATAAAAAATGAGGTCAATTTTTGGGGAAAAGGGGTGAGTCTCACACCTAAAGAATGAGACATCACATGTATATAAAAGAAAGTGAAGGTTAATGGACAAGGCAGATTTTCCCAGGATGTGAATTTTGGAATTTTTTCTTACTGCTTGAAAGAAGGGTAAAGGAAAGAGTGTTGAATCATTAATAGAGATAATAAAACTTTGAGAAGAAAAAACTGAGGCAGTATTATCATAGTGTAACAGAAAACTAGAAGAAGTGAGAGATCTTATAAAGTGAATTGTATATTCCTCATCTGTGTATTGTATGTTTTGAATTTTGATTGTTAAAAGTTGAAGTTTGTATTAAAATTTTATTATTTTAATTAAATTTCTATATTTATATTATATTTTTGTTGGTTTATGCATGTTTGTTTGTGAATTCATATTTTTGACCCCGGTAAGCAAATGGTCCAAGGGGTTCTTTAAATTCACCTTTACACATCACTTTTCACCACAGAAGTTGTACATTAAGCCTGTCTTAGACAGCCTTTGGTAGGCAGTGTATGAATCGGTTAGTTGCCAGTGGTAAATGGTTTTCTCTCTACTTCATTTGCCACTAAAATTAGTTCCTACAATGTAGCTGCAAAAAAAAAGGGGGGCAGTTAAACCTAATATTAAACCATAAATTAGTGTTGGGCCGATGATTGACTCTAGTCGAAAGTTGATCGGTTTATGGTAACCAATTCTGATAATCGATATTAAAATTCCATAATTGATTAAACAAAAAAAAAAGAAAATAGGATAAAATTCCTGTTTTGATTTAGGATGTAGTTTGGTGTACACCCATTTAAGTGAAATTAGGTTTCACTTGCTTAACTTTCCATTTCTCCCATGTTTAATTCTCAATTTATTGACCATATAAATCAAGTGGTGGACAAAATTATTTTTTGTAACCTTTTTATAAACTGATTCTGTAATTGATAGCCAATAGGTCCAGTGTTTCAGATTATAAACTGATAATTGATTGTGATTTTTTCCAATTGCCCATCAATAGTAAGTATATATTACATTAGTGAGAAGTTGATGGTTAATGGAAAACCTGTAATGTTACCAATATATCTGAGTCTTTCTATATTTGAGAGAGACTTTTGCAGAGCATTTGTACAAAGAATTCCATGACAATTTTATATGCATGAAATCTGATAGTAATTTTTCTTATTTTGACCCTATTTACAGACAAATTGTAAAGTTATTTATAAACCTCTGCTGATGATCTTTTCCCATCTTTGTTTGTCACACAAAAACAATCATTTATTATATCAACTATATAAACTTCCTATTGTTATATAGTTATGATTAGTAACACCTGAAATACCTATCATACCTGTAATAATTACCTATGTACACCTATAATTACCTATGTTTACCTGTATAATCATTATTTTTGGTGACATCAGTAAATAATTTTGTCATTATTAGGCCTTATTTACAGCAAATTAATGAGAACTTTTCTCTGGATACAACAAAAAATATCAACCTTTGTATATCTTATGTTATGTCAACACATGTACAATACTCAAATAGAACTTTGACTTGATTAATAACTGCAAAATTTATCTGCTACAAAAAAAGTAATGTTTCTCTAGTGCATTTTTCAAATATTGAATATATATTGGAATTAATAAAATCAATTTTTTCTTCAAGATTTTGAACGCATTCAGAATTTGTGAAAATCATTTATCTGCACCAGATGTGTCTGGCATAGCTTCAGATTTTTTGTTTACACTTTCAAATTTTTTTGTGAGACATATATGACCTCAACTGCCAGACCTTCTGTGGACTATTATGGCAAACAGTTCATTTATCTGAATGGGGCTGAAAAAAACTTTCAGCCATTTTCTCAGATGTGTCATGGCAACCAGTTTTATTGATGGAGGAAGCCATAATACCTGGAGAAACTTGACAAAGAATGAGGCTGAGTCAGGTGCATGTACTTTTGTTTTTGCATTTGCCCACAGTCTGGAATGAACTCTAATCCTTATAGGTGATAGGTAAGTGACCTGTACAGGTATCAACTACCTAGACCACTCAGCCATAAAAAACATGATTTATTTAAGTTGTTAGGTGACCCAAACATTATTCTGAAAGCCAACAGGTTCACCAGAAAACTATCCGCCAAAATGGCAGGTTATCCCACTGGTTTCAAACCTGATCTTCTGCAATCCAGTCCCCGGTGCCATAAAAATTATTCTTGGCTGAGAATTATTTCTTACTCAAGTTCAACCAATCAAAACTGCAGAATACTCCTGTTGTCATGGTGTTTGAGTAAATTCTTAGATTTAAGAATATTTTAAGTTTTATGGTGCCAGGCCCAGGCAAGCACACTAACCATTACACCATGAACATGTTTATTAAAATGTATGAAGACAAGGGACTGCTAAGGTGGGTATGATTAGGAGTTTGGTTTCCTTTTCTTTTGCACTTTGCAAGGTTTATAATCTGACAAATCTTTAAAACACAACAAACAAAACATGCATTCAATGTCCCCCACCAAAGTGTCCATGTAGAAATGTTTTGTGTAGAAGTATATGCCTTAAATCTAAGACTCTACTTGTAGTAGCAGTGAGTGACCTTGACATCTGACCTACAGTCCCTAAAATTTAAAAAGGTACCTCCTACACAAGTTTGGGAGGCCCACAGAGTACAAAACACAGGTATTACCCAGAAATCAAATTTCTATTTATAGTAAATGTTGACCTTTGACCTACTGATGTAAAAACTAATAGGTATCTTCCTTTCTCATATAGGAACCTCCTAAGCAAGTTTGGTTGACCAGCAGCACACAGAAAATGAATTACTGCCATTAATAAATTTGCATTTAGTAATGATGACCTTGATCTTTGACCTTATGACCTTAAAATTAATAGCATCTTCCTCTCTCATCATAGGAATGTCCTATGCAAGTAGTGCATAGAACATAAGTTAATGGCAGGAAATTGAATTTCTATTTATAGTTATGGTAACTTTGGCCTCCTGATCTCAATAGGCATCTTTCTCACAAAGGAATCTCCTACAAAAGTTTGGTATATCTGTAGTATATACAACACAAGTTAATGCCTGGAAACCAAATTCTATTTATAGTAGTAATGGCCTTGACCTTTAACCTACAGTGTCTAAAGTCGAAAGACTCACAGACTAGCTTACTACATAAGCTTGGCAGACCTTCAGTGTATAGAGCATGACCTTGACAATTTTGACCTTCTGACATCAACAAGCATCTTCTCTCATAAAGGAACCTCCTTTGTAAGTCTGGTAGGTCTGTTGTGTATAGAACAAGAGTTAATGCTTGGAAACCAAATTTCTATTCATAGCATTGGTGACCCTGATCTTGGACTTGCTGACCTCAAAATCAAGAGTTCTTCCCCTTCCCCAGTGGTATCACCCATATAACAATCAGTCATGTAGAACTTAAATCATCACACAGACACAAGCTGTAATCTGACAATTCTTTAAGTACTAATTATCTGTGAGGAAAACAGCATCTGAACATATTCCCATAATTCTGTGTTTAAAACCGTATAAATTTCTAAAGTTGATTGGTTGCTTGTTTGGGTTTATTGTCACTTTCAGAAGTATTTCAGCTAAATAATGACTACCAGACTTACCGTAGCAGCTGACTGATGAAACCCCAACCTTGGGTAGGTGTCTGGAATCTCAGTGTATGAAGGCGGTTGAGCGGGTATTGATTAGTGATCGTGAGTTAATCATCTTAACCACTTGGCCACCCAGACCCACTGATTTATTTTTATCATAAACATTCAAAGGCAAAAATATAAATCATCTAAATTTAAATTTGCACTAGAGGGATTTTTATATTGGTTTGAACATTTCATTCCATTTACACTGAGATATGTCCAGTTGCCCATGTAAATGCAAAAGATGTTGCAAACCAGTTATAATAAATTAGATCTTTTATTGTTTCTAGAATAATGTAAACTATATATATTATTTCACTTTCCAACACTCCGGATTTGACTTCTTTTTCCACCTAAACTCTCACCCTGTGTACCTAAAAATTCAGGTTTTTCAAACAAAATCCGAACTTTATGTAACATTTTTCACCTGCAAATATTTGGATTAAAAATAGCTACAAAATCATGAACCTAAGGACTACTAAAGCCTGTGGTCAAATGTTAAACCACTAAAAGTCCTGAAACTTATGATTAACCTAGTAGCTCTTGTCCTTTTTGGATTTTTGTTACAAGGACACTAAATTTCTCTGTAGGTCTTTTTTTTGTTTGGAGTTTTGTTTATTACTACATGGTTGTTCTTTTTTATTTGGATTTTTTGTTGCTGTATGATAACATAGCCAAAAAAAAAAAAAAAAAAAAAATCCAAATAAGTCAGTCATGAATTTCAGGACTATATAACTCCAGATATTCTATCCAGACTGAGATATATATTCTATTTACCTACAAAGTGATTTAACGCTTACTATATCTTAAAAGTACACTTGTCCTTTGATATATCTTGTGTAACTCATTTACCTCACAACTAAAATTACAGAAATAGAACAGCTTTATCCAATTAATAATCATTTAACATAACTTTTATAAATTAATCACTAATTGCTTCACATACCTGTGCGAAAAAAATATTTACCAAGGTCATTATTGATATTCCAACAACGAAATTCCAAATTTAAAACACAAAATAATTTTCATCAATAGAGAACTAATTGTAACTGTTCCTGACAGTCCATCAACCTGTGATTACAACCACGTAGGATAAACAAGGTCAATAAAGATATAAATGACCATGATTGGCATTATGTATTTGTGATCACCTAAATGTTTATTATCGACCATAAAAGAAGAAATAAAACCAAGGTTTATGTTATAAGTAGTTCCTGATATTGGTGTAACTGTATCAGTAACATATCAGTCAATTCAAATCTTAATGACTACAGAAACCTTGGACGTATTCAATATCCTTGGTCTAAGCAAATATCTTATGAGACTTTTTAACAGTTAACACAGTCATGCTGTTTTGCAAGTGATGTGGGGAATGTGTTTAGAGTAATTTCATTATTTTGGAACACAAATTCACATGGTTCACTTTTGCTATTAGGAAGGCCGTGTCCTTTCTGGTGTCATGGGTATGACTTTAAAAGGTTTAAAAGGGCAAGGACAATGACCACAATCTTTTCATGTCTAGATGAAGTGTATACACAGGCAGCATAATTAATTTTCATGCATCTCTCCCAAAGTTCAAACACTACAATGTAAAAGTTATTCCTGTGTGAAAAGTTTTGAAGTTATCAGTAATTCACAATTTGTATAATTTTTATCCTGGTACATGTATTTAGTACATAACAATACAAACAATTCTACTAGCATTGGTGTAATCATCAGTTTCAAAGTTGGCCTTCTCCAGCTTTTGTTTAAAAAAGGTCAAAGTCATCTAGCTGAATGTTTTGTGCATTATCAGTATGTTTATACATATGAATTTTCTTGACTTTAGTCTTTGAAAAGACTGAACAAAAATGA
>JAOXYI010234352.1:0-10873 GCA_028566495.1 Lithophaga antillarum
ATCTTTATCGGTTAAAAAGTTATCTCTAATTTGCCGTTTTCTAATTGAAAAATTATTACTTTAGTGCATACGTAAACTTATTGTGGAATCATATTACAGCTGAAAATCGTTTTTGTTTGTTGCACTTAAATTCATAAATTAAAGCCTTCTTGATAATTTTCTATGATTGTTTAAAAAAAATCAATTACAAAAGGAGGGCTGCTTCAATCTTTTCTTAAACTTTCAATATTTGAAAACACAAAAATATGATTTCGAAATAACATTAAAGTTCAAAAGCTTGTACAATAAATTTATGAATCAAAGCCTCTTGGTCAATTTTCTACGATTATTTTAAAATCAAAATTAAAGAAATTTAAAAAGGTATTTTGAATTTTTCTAAACTTCAACAGTTTCAAGTACAGAAATACGATTTTGGTATCTACTCGTAGCTAAAACCTTAAATCTATTTGTTTGAACTTAATTCCAAGAATGAAAACGATCTAAGTAATTAATCCGATTCTTCCGTCCATGAAATATAGTTGCATGCTACTAACTTTTACACTAACTTTTTAAACGATAACACATAATCAGCTCATCACCTGAGACCCACATCATATCCCTTGTATATAATTCCCTGCGAAAATAAACAAAATATGTTTTTGGACTATCAAGGAAATGGTGAAGGCAATCCTCGACTGGAAACACTGCAAAAATGTTGTATTTGTTTATCCTACATTGTACTAGTAAATACCAATAATACATTCAGTTTTTGTATTTGTATACCAGAAATCTTGGCATTTCATTACCAAAGTCAAATTTGAATTCTCTGTTAAGGAATAAAGGTACTGAACTGTTCTTCAGCATTGACTGGCTGTTGACGGGTATGTATCCAAGTCTTTCATACAAGAAGTGACACTGTCTATCTACATCTTGTACAAAGTCTATAGTAGCCTTATAGCGCCATTTATATAACAGTTCTGTTGAATTTGCTTTTATCGTACTCATGGGACCTTTCTCCGTATTTCCAGATGACGTCATGTTGAATACTGAATTGGCCACTTTCAAAGAAAAAGTTAAATTTAAATATTTGTAAATATTTCTGGTCATATTGAGTGGTTGAAGGGCAAGATTTTCATAGTGAATTCGAGATATTTTCCCTGGGTAATACATGGTCAGTATATCAGCAGTTGTAATATCATTATAAATACGTAAACAAAAATGGTTGGCAAATTTAGAAATTGACTTAATTCTTGTAATAGTTCGGCGCTGAGATAACAGTGTTGGTCGAGGGTCTCGTACAAGATGTATAATACGTAAATCCTTAAATAATGTAAATAAATTCTGTAAAATGAATAATGGTGTCCTTATAGTTTTGATAACCACAGTTTTGGCTTGTCTGCATTCAGTTTCTAACTCCTGTACTGCAGCTCTAAATTTATCTGGTTCAAAATATCTTCTGACTCTTTCCCATTCGTAAAGCTTGAAAAATTTTTGTAACTGGTACCCTTGTAATCTTGCGAATATCGCGTTCCAATATTCTAATGGCAGATTTACTAACTTGCACGTCACCATGTTCCTAATTACATTTTCAGCTTCAATCAGATATGAATTGTTGGACCTGAAATTAAATGAATCAAATTCAATTTCAAAGCTACATATATACCTAATTCATATTCACCGAGCCATAATACACTATTACAGCATTTCAAGGTGTACTGAAACGGTACATGTTGTTTTATATTGTTCTTTACGCTTATTGGGTTAAAATGGTGATGTATATTACGAGTAGCATAAAAGCAGGTGTGACTATCTCTTCTGAGCATCAGATATCGCCACAGTCTTTATGTGAGTTCATGCTTCCTTTTTTGGCTCTGTGCTTTTCAATATTCCATTTTTCAAATTTTTTGTTTGTTTGAGACTTGTAATGCTTGGATTGTTCCATTTTTCTCTGTGCCGTTGTCTTTTTAATTATACAAAGTTCAAACTTATGAAAATCTTAAAAGCCTCCCCTGGTCCAAGTTAATTTACTGAACATAATCACTTCATTTTTAAAAGGTACGTTAGTGTTGCATATAAACGATGAACCAATCAAATGCGTTCCCTTTTAACCCTACGGAAGCTTCTGACTGGTTAATGTAAAATGATATCTTCCTCCTTTAATTTTATTTTTGTGGGTTTTTAACATACGATAGAATTTTACGATACCCTGTTCTAGGAAAAATATTTTATCTTTAAACATTGACATCATTTCTATCACAAATATCAAGGATCGTATATTCTAAATATACGATCCTTGCAAATATTAAGTATAGAAGTAACTAACTATATTTTAAAGCTATCGGTAGCAAAGTAAAAACAAAAACTTAATGTAACAAGTTTAACTCAAGTATCTTTTTTCTGCAAATGAATTGCGATTGTAAGAAATTCCTTCGTTACCCCCATCTTATCTATAAATGTTCAACATTCGATTTAACAAAATTTAAACTAGATATATGCCTTATAGAAAGAGGAGAAACCCAGAAAAAGGCTGCAACCGATTATTCAGCCAATTATCTGAACTGTTGTTGACGTGTTTATGTTTGACAGGATAGTATGGACCAAGAACTTTATAGCTGTTATATCTGCTGTTTTCTACATGCATATTGGTTAAATAAATAAAATGAACGAGGTTTTTAAAAGTTCAGATAAAACTGTCTCTTTTTCATCTGAAGAAGTGAATATCCCATTCATATATTATTATGACTGACCGATATTGTCCATCAAAAAAGTGGAGAGTGTTGTTTATGACTTCTCTTTTCATGAAGTGGAGAGGTTCAAACACATAGAAAACGTCATCAGCCTGTCGTATTATGTCACCAAGGAAGGTTGAGCCACTTCGAGCATAAGTTACTATTACTACTGGTGTCGGTCCAGATTTGATATCTAAAAAAAAGAAATAGAAAAGTTATAACAAAGACGAACTTCAGATTATCATTTGACCCACTTACCTTTCAATAATTATGATTAGCATATTGCTTTCCGCCAAATGATTGCTTAAAACAAAAAAAGATGGGCTACTATAATGACCATTCCTTTCGGATTTGCATAGTTGTAAGAAATTGTGATTAAAATGGGCTATTATAATGACAGTTCTTGTTTTTACATTTGTAATAACTCGTAATGTTGTGATTGTTACTTTTTACCATAAAGATTCAATTTAACATTTTAAATTTCCCGCCACATATGCAGTTTCTACTTACTTTCATCCCTTTCCTTTATTCCAATTGTAGAATAAGTGTTCAATCTTTTTATTGGAACTGGTTCTAAAATTAGAAAATTGTTACTACGGTAAATATATTTATTCAACAGATAATTATAGAAACCAACACGAATGTGATTTTAAATTAAAAAGTGGTATATCCCGCTGAAAGTGATATTCGCTGCGGGCCGAAAACATCATGAAGGTTTCAGGTAACTTCCGACTTGTTTTTCAAAAATAAATCATGACGTTAGATTTGGTAACAAAAAGAAAAGAGAATTTACAAAACTAACTTTGTTGAATAAAACAATTATGGTCTTTTGATGTAGGTAAATAAGTTGTTTTATGGGTTTGCACAAAACTGGTATTCACCTCGTCCAAGGCGTCGGTGAATACTAGTTTTGTGCACACCCATAAAACAACTTATGTACCTCTCCAAAAGACCATAATTGTACACCTCTTGTCAATGGTACCATCATCGAATCCCTGAACAGTTTTGAATCATTTTGATTACTGGACGACGACGGAAGAAATGATAACCTGACACCTCTTCGATAAGAGATTTGCGAAGAATGTGTATCTTTATTTACACAACAATCATGAATAACTGGGATTCTCATTACATGTAATGTGAATGAAGTGGTGTTGGTAACTCTGTATCGGTTTAACACAAACTTTTACAAAAATTTGTCCGAATTTAGAAATAAATTTTTGTCTGCCAGTGAAGATTTTTTGAGTCCCATGTACCAGCGGTGTCGATCAAATGTGAATTCTTAAATATGCCTTCAATCACAATCACTAAAATTTTGCCACAATATCAAAACTTTCGACTTCTTCATACTCTACACTATTTATCACATTGTCCCATTTATGAAGATTTTAGAAATTTATGGAAGTATCAAGAACTGAGGACAATTTTATTAAAGTATTGAATTAAATTGAATTGGTATACTCGACAGTTAGTTAATTGCAAACAATCTTCACTCAATTATCTGCTGGTAGTTTATAGAATACCCACCTTCATAATTTCTTTCCTGTCACCAAATGTTGGGTCCATTTTCCACATCTGAGAGAAAGTTTTAGGTCATGATTTTGAATTTTATAAATATATATACCAAGTAATAAATTTTTATTTGTCTGTTATTTTTTATGGATAAATAATCTTACTTACCACATAATGGCATAGATCTATACAATAATCCTGTCAGAAATACTGAAGAAATAAAAAGTGTTAAAACAAATACACGAACGTGCATTTTCATACTAACGTTAGTAGGATCAGATGTTACCAAAGCCTATTTTAAAATCGTGTCCTTCGAAGAAATTAAATTTGTAAGACAAGCTTGATAAATTTTAAGTTTCTCACCACTGTCAAACTGCAGTTTACATACACCGAAATTTGTCAATGAAAAGTCTTTGTTGTATTTTTTGTAACTAAATGTAACCACATGACAAAATTATGGTTATAAATAGTTTGAGGGTCAAGCTATTATTTTACGAACAGAAGATGAACTTATTATTAAATTAATGAAATGCCCGATTTTGAATTCAATACAATACTATTAATTTATATCCATCCTCACGAAAATAGATAAACAAATTAATAAATAAAAACAATTTATCAAACATATAATTAAAAAATAAAAATTAAAGTTGCTAAAAATATTTGAGACAGTCTCATAAACAATTATTCTTTTTAAAGGCCTGAAATATAAGTAACATTGTGTACGTTGATCCAGATGTAAACCGTCAATATATCTTATTGAAAATATTGATAATTTTATCCTCTGCTATTATTTCGAACAAAGTGAAAATTTAATCTGATAAAATCGGATCCTATTGTAACAGATAGTGTATGAAATCAATCAAAACATAGACAACAGATATTTCTGTCGTTTCCTCTTTTCTGAGCAGAAATTAATTCCAAAATCAATATTGTCGTAATAACATTTCAAAGTATGCTCAAAGTTAAAGGCCGAACGCTATTTCTTATAAATTGCCATATTACAAGTAGACAAACCGGGCTAAAAAGAACAAATATGTATAATAATGGAAACCAAAGGCTCACATGAGCCTTTATCGATTACCTATTTAAACACTTGTTGCATGAAGTTAAATATTGGGCGGAAGAAGGGGCTACATATTTTACGTTCCATAGCAGACCATCATTGTTTGTACCTTACATATTTGAAAACATAACATTTGATAGAGTACAAATCTCCGGATGGTTTTTAAAAATTTTAGTCGATGAAAGCTCATCCATACTACATGCACAAGGACAACGGTAATGATAAGTGGAAACCCTAGTCTAAGTACAACAGACAACGTTCATATCACGTCACATTGATGTAGTCAGGAACATTAGAATATGAAAGATGTTTAACAGACATATACCAGACCACAGACGAAGACGGATGTAAAGTGATGTGAATACCTCACAAGGATTGTTTGGCCCTGGGTGGTCGAGTGCTTAAGGTTGCTGACTCATGACGACTAGCTTAACACGGCTGTCATCGGTTCGAGTTCTGCTCATTCTGCTTCATGTGTTAAGGATTCCAGATACCGATCCAAGGTTTTACTGGCTGGATAACCGTTCTGGCTTTCCTCCCCTATTAAGTCAGGAAGTCACGATATAGCATGAAAAAAATACTGAAAGTGACCATAAGCCCAAACAATCAACCAACCAAAAGCCGAGGCCAGTTAGCTAATATATACGAAGTAAAATGTTTGGCGTGCAAGAAAGATGCATAAGCTAGTAAGAAAATGAGAGATCGTACCAGTAAAAACACAAAAGCAAAATAAAATAAAAAGTGCTGAAATTTCAACGCGCAACTTTCACATAAAATTTGGGGTCAGATCAAGTGTATTGATAAGATAAAGATGTTCTGCTCTACACGCAGCACTCGTCGTGAAGTCTTAGTTCTTAAACCATTGTATCAATTACATTTAATGAAAATGTATAGAAAACTGTTAAAATGTATGAGATGGATGCATAGTTACAACAAGATGGTGAGAAAACATGAGCGGATGCAGGACTTGTAGGAAAAGGGTGATTTTGGGAAGTATTTTGAAAAAGGCGGGTACCGGGTCTAATTTGCATCATTATTCCCCTTTATTTTAAACATCTCCCAGAAAAAGGAGGGTTAGACCCTCGAACCCATCCCAAATCTGCAAACGGAAGGTTACGAAACCTAGAATACTCTCTAGAACAGCGTATCTGCTTGAAATGTAGCCCAAGCCGATTGGCACCATAAATACTTGAAATATTGTTAACTCTAGGAAGATACTCAAATACCATGACAACAGGCGTATTCTAAAGTTTTGGTTAGTTGAAGACGTTGAACTTAAATAATGCCAAGAATAATATTTATGGCACCGGTCCAGATATACAGAATACTATTTTGCTCTCACAATAATATGTTTGATATTTATGAAGGTTGATGGTAAATCAGAAGACATGACATACTTGACTTGAATGGTGAAGAAAAAGTCGTTTATTCAGTCTGGCCCTATGCACACTCATGTCAACAGATAGTAATCACCAGTACGAAGGAAATTAGGAGATAAACAGAATATGTGGCCGTTGTATTATCATTAGTGGAAAAATATATTATATTTTTTGTTATTGTCCGTTTCCTGTTTAACTGTTATTACCTCGAAGTATGGAAAATTGAAATCACCTTTTAACTGTGGATGGTAGCAAACAATTAAAGTTTAGGACCAGTTTAGATTTGTTGCAGCAATCATGCCACCAGGTACATTAAAGCTGCACACCAATGCAATATTGCATTGTATATTAAGTCTATGTAACTGTAAAAGATTTCTGTGAATGATAAATTCATCCCACATAAAAGACTCGCTGGAAGGACTCTGGATGAAAGGACGACCCAATGAAAGCTTTAAACAAAGGACGGGTTAATTAAGCCTCGGATAGATAAATCTCAATGGGGTTTTAAAGAATGGGAATAGAATAATTTTGAGCATTTTTTCGAGATTAAAATACCATTATCACTATTTATGTACTTTTACTGAAAGAGTATCACATTTTACCTTTCTATCATTTAGTTTGGTCTTGTGATTTTGAACAATTTTGTAGTCATCACCCGTTCTCCTCACCAGATTTACGCACCGAGCAATGCGACGGATGCCACATATGGAACAGGACATGCTTACCCTACTATAGTATCTGATGGCACTTCCGGTTTTTTTTAATGGGAGTTCGTATAGTTTTTAGTATTTTGTCTGTTTTTTCTTTCAAGTTATAGAATTGAAAAATCTTACTTCAAGACAGTGTTTTTGATCCTTTGTTGGCAAATTGTTTTATTTGGCCCTCTGGATGTACGATTTTTCAACAGTGACCTCGGTAATTTTCTAATTCTATTGTGACTGACCTGTTCTGTATCTCATATAGTTTCAGAGATATTTGAATTTGATCATTTTCTAATTTAAATATTCTATCTTTTAGACCATGACGTCTTAAAATACACAATTTATTGTTTAACAACACCTTTATTTATTCTATTTGAATTTATTATTTCATTATTCCATGTGCTACTTTGCTTTTTTTTCACCAGAATAATAAAATGTCCATCATTATAGAACGCTGACATTATTTTTCAGCTTTAAATTACAAAAACAAAGTTAGGCGGTTTAAAAACAAATAAAAAAAAACCAGAAAATATTACAAATAGGGGTTAGGAACTTATTACAGAATAGCAAACGGTTGTATTAAAGTTTCAAAGAAATCATCCGGTGTAATTAAACCTGAAAGGAAAGAATAATGGGATATTCGTTGATATTCGTTGTCGACCTCGGCTTCATTTCGGTTGACAAAGACTCATCTGTCACCCTCTCAGTTGTATGATTCATATAAATATAGCAATAATTCAGAGACATTTTTAAAAGTGTATGAAGTTTGTAATACTAACTAGAAATATTTTCAATACAGTTATTCTAAATTTACAAACTATTGAGTGCTTAGGACGGAGTATGATTCAAAATCAAATACAAACAAATAAACAAGAACTACTTCACACGTTTGAGACACAGAAATATTTTTTTACCTCATTATGATCATCCACCCAAAAATTTAGCTCAGGAAATCTGTAGTACAGCTTTGTGGAAATACAGCCATACTGTCTTGGGGTAAGATTTTTCAATTCTACATATAGTACTCTTGCATCCAGTGTATGTTGATCAAAAACCTATTGATGTGGGCCAAATATGTACAGCTTCAATTATTGTTTTTAACAAGTGCGTGTATGCAAATTTTGATAAACTTTCAGTTTGATCAGAAAGACGATGTCTGAATCCCTAGAATCGCCCCATTACGAGAGGCATATATTATGTAAATCTAGATAATCAGGACTTTCCCATTACGAGACGCGTAGATCCCCCAAAAACCTCCCCATTACAAGCTGCATGTATCATGTAAAGAAATGTCAATATTATCGACGTCAAAATATTATAGTTCAATGTGCAAGATGTGATGTTGAGTAATCTATTGACTACCTGTGTGCACTTTTATTGTTGTTTTTTTTTTCTGCTTATTGTTCGACCATAGCCTTCTCTAACACAATGAAACGTAAAATTCCCAATAATTTATACTTAACATATACGTAGATGCTCTTCGCTAAATCCACGATTTGAAAGGAGTTTTAATGAACTAACTAAAGTAGTTTTATGACATACACTTCAGGCCCGCAGGCAGTATTGGCGGAGGGGGGTTAGAATATATGCGAAAACGAATTGAAACGTAAACTTTAACAGTAGTCTTTATTTGAAATTATTATCAACTTCAGTACTGACTGTAGACTGTAAACCAATTCAGTGTGCACCCTACGTTCAGTACATCACTTAACTAAATACGGAAGCTTCTGATTGGTTGGAATGCTGTGAAATCTTACCTTTCTGATATTATTATTGTGTGAATATTGTTTAGGTTTTGAAAAAAAACCGCAGACTTTTTTGGAACCCTGTCTGATTAAAAGTGTATTTACTGTAGCCCAAATAGGAAAAAGTAGAGTTGTTTGGCAGAAGTTTTCAAGGCTCAAAAGGAATTGATCATGACCCTATTACCTTACACAATGGTGAAACTGGAAGTGAATGTATAACATTCAGATACTGCATTTTGATGCATATGCTTTTCATGGAAATGGAAAATTTGAAAAGTGTTACTACATTCGCCTATGTGTCAAATAATACTACCGTGCTACCCACGGAAGAGATGATTTTTCCCTCAATTTTTCACTGAAAATATATGAAACTAGTTTGTGGTAAAGAATTTATAGTAGTTTTCAAAAACAGTGAACGAATACAAGACGAGAAAGATCCATCCCATCAGGGAGTAGAAAATTGCTGATGCATCATATTTTGGCATTTTTCGGTTTGTACATTTAACAACTCATGCCAATTAAAGAGTAATTTTTCTCTTGTCTTTATTTTATCTTAGGTTTGTTCATCTAAATTCATTCTGACATTTCGCAATGAATTATGCACTTGGCAACTACTTGGGCCCACCAAAATATAATTCTCAATAAATGTATTAGGTGGAAATAAAGCGGAACATTGGAGCGTAAGGTCAAAACATGGTTTTGGATGAATTTCTTGCAAATTTGACACATTTCTTTAAATTTCTTTTGATTAACATCTTTATCTCATTTTACATAATTTGGGCGTCAGTTTTTGCCAAATTTGGTCAATATGTCCCATTAAAATCTGTATTTTATTTCATTTTACATAATTTGGGTGTCAGTTTTGCCAAATTTGGTCAACAAGATCCTCCTTTTGGAACATGTAGTCCAAAACGAGTTTAAAAAAATTGTGACTTTTTTCATATAAAATAGATGAGTATTCAGACAATATGACTGATAGCCTTGCCAAATGAAAGTTTGTTTAATCGGGAAGACTCGAATGTTCAAATTGGTAGCAATTTTTTGCTTCAAGGGGCTTTTTGGTTAAATTTGATAAAAGCAAGAGTCTTTACGAGTGATTTTATTACTTTCATATGGCAATACTGGCCTATATAACAGTGTTATTTGAAAAGTAGTTTTTTTTTTGTGAACCAGAACTGATTCCATGCTTTAAAATGTCATTTGAGTGAATTTAAAACAAAATTTTAAAAGTTGGACCAAGTCAACGTATAGTGTTAAAGATGGACTGGACACCAGTATATGACATAAGATTTCAGTCCGACATGATTTGTTGATTTAAGAATACTGGTGTAGTGAAAGTTTGTCAACTTTGATTTTGAGCAGTTCTTCACAGTATTTTTCCAGGGGATGGGCTACAAAAATTTAACCATTTTTTAAGATCAATAGGAAGATTCCGGTAATTTTTATTTAGATAAAGTAAAATATGGCGTATCGTCTCAGAATTGGAATCTTGACAGGATTCCCTCCTATTCATACTTCCTGTAGGTAGCACGGCAGTATTGACTGTACACTGTAAACCAGTCCAGTGTGTATCCTACCTTCAGTACAGTACTTAACTGATACAGAAGCTTCTGGTTGGCTGAAAAGCTTTGAAATCTATCCCTTCTGATTTTATCATTTGGTGAATATGGTTTAGGTTTTGGAAAAAACAAGACCAATACCGGGTCTGGACCTGCGTCGCCACATGCAATTGATCGAGATACCCAAGGTATATGAGCATACC
>JAOXYI010234462.1:0-10872 GCA_028566495.1 Lithophaga antillarum
TTTCATAGTCAACTGACTTCGTCATTTGCTTCATTTCTGAGCACCCATACTTAGTCAAAACATTCACCTGGGGATGTATATGCCAGCTTGACACATCTCACCAATTTGACACATGTCATCAATTCTCGACCTCTTTTTCACGATGTATTGACCTTATTAAATTTATGTCAAGTGTTTTGTAATTAGCAAATTATGGTGCAACCATATTTGATCCATACACTTATCGCTGTATGTACACGTCAGGCTGACAAATGTCAAATGACCTTGACTTTAGTTTCACATTCCATGGCCTCATTTCATGTTGGCTGACTTGCAGACTAGGCATATTTATGTGTACACCTGTGTTTAATACTTAATATGTTTGGATTTTTGTTCAACTAGTATGCGGGGTGATGTGGAATAGAGCAAGTTATGTTTTGTTAAATGTTTTACCACGTGAGTCCTGATATTAAGAGGGGGTGGTGAAATCCTGTTCGGTCACAACTTCTGATGAAATGACTTTTCCAAGGTAGAATCACGTGGTTTTTGTGTTACTGGTACAGGAATATTGTATATTTAGTATCTTGTTTGTTTGTAATTGGTTGGACTTTTTGCTCTTGCTGCTTTTCTCTTTAATGTATATGCACGGATGTAGCATTTATCGCCGGGATAGTGCCTTTCATGTAAATGAAGAAAATGAGTTCTTGCTCATTGCTGTATACTTTTTGGGACACAGCAATTAATGCGTTGTTCCCATACTTTTTTAAAATCTTTTACTTAATGGAATTACATCCACATCCTTCCTTTTTTAGACCGCCTCGGTGGTGTAATGGTTAGCGTGCTCGCCTGAAGTGCGTAAGGTTGTAGGTTCGATCCCCGGCCGGGTCAAATCAAAGACATTAAAATTGGTTCTTAGGATACATATAAAAATTCATGGTTTCTTCTGTATATGTTGAAA
The DNA here is from genome assembly GCA_028566495.1 of Lithophaga antillarum. Lineage (NCBI taxonomy): Eukaryota > Metazoa > Mollusca > Bivalvia > Mytilida > Mytilidae > Lithophaga > Lithophaga antillarum. The sequence continues at coordinate 938 of JAOXYI010234462.1, forward strand.
GTGGACTAGAATAACTCCTCAGTGCTCCGGAAAGTACACTGATCATGCTCAATACTAGTATGCTATATCCGTTATGTAGTTAAAAATGTTGTTATTCGCACACCGGACCTAAACTTAATCTAATTTCTAAAACGACGTTCAATTTGACGAAAGTTACCAGTCTGCGTCACTTACACTGAATGGATGTTACCAGTGAACTATTGAACCAGTAATTGCCGACAAGTAAGTCTACGGTGCTTTTGATCAGATCATACAAAAATCATATAAATTTTTGGAGTTCATATCGAATTACAATGTTCTTTTGATTTCATTTGTAGGTTTAGTGTTTTCCCGATCTGGGTCTTGTTATTTTTAGTATATGTTATTTCTTACTTCATCTTGCATATTAAAAGATATACAGTTATATAAGTAACTGTTTCTGTCTTAGTTCTACCTCTGCTATTATTAAATATAAAGTGCACTGCTCTGCCTTACCGTTGATATCGACAAGTACCGTTTAAGGAGAGACATGGATATACATTCAGGGGTAAATAAACTTTTTAAAGCGATAATTCAGAGAGTTACATTTCAGCAAATAGATCGTATCTCCCCCCTTTTTTTCGTTATACTGATTTTTAGATCTCATGTGGCTCTTGTATCTCGAATTTCGTCGCCCATGCTGGTCATGTGAACCTCAACTGGGTACAAAACCAAGGAAAAAATTCAATATGTGACACAACTTTGAATCTTTTAAGAAAAGATTTCCTTGCATTAGATGAGATCAAGTATTACAGCTTTGAGGAATTGAATATAATTGCCTGAAACAGCATTTGGTGAGTTTACAGACACCTTTAGTGGAGTAGAAGTATGATTTCAACAGAATAAAACCGTTTTAAAATACTTACTTCACTTTGTATAACCATATAATCAGTTCGAGAAAACTCTGAACGTTTGATAGTGTGGATTAAAATTTTTATCTTTGCTTCTTTAGAGAGAGAGAGAGAGAGAGAAAAAAAAAACCAGAAAGATCTGTCTAAAGTTTAAAATTTCTAGTCGACAAGGTAACTAAAACGAAATATTTTAACAGTTGCTGCACTTTATTAAAAAAGTCTTGGAGAAAGTATACCTGAAAAAAAAAGAAGACATGTTAGAGGGGTAACACGAAACAATTACTATCAACTGTAAAACAGTAACAATTTCTAAATGAATGAAAAATCAAAACTGAATGGTTGTATTACTCTATTTATGACGCAGAAAAAGTAACTCTCGCCTTCACCTCATTTCTGATTAGTCGTGCTGTGTAGTAAATATTTGCGTCAAAGCGAGAAGAAATAATTTTAAATTTCATGTAATTATGCTGTTTATTGTTTACCTTTTGAAATAGTAATATCAAAGGAAAATTTGAAATGATCAAAATATGCATATCTGGTGTATCAAAACCATATCTGTTGTGGCAAGAAGAAAATAGCCGTTACATTCTCTGTCCTATGTCTTTGCTCATCAATTTGTAGGTTATTTTTTCCTTCAAAGGTGAAAATGCAGTAATATGGACTAAAACAGGGTTTTAGACGTAAAATATTGCTACATATACCTGTTTACGGCAAGGAAACTTTCATTTATTGATCTATTTATTATTGATCCTGTTTATTATGTTTTCATGACGTAATAATAAGAAAAGAACTTTGTTACAGTACATAATTTAATTAGCTGTCTCAATTTGGCAACAAGTACAATATATATTTAGCCCCTAACAAATAACAGTAGAGTACAATTCATCGAACTGTATTTTTTCATAACGTGTAAAAAAATAGTATGATATTTTACTCCCTTTCAAAAATATCAACCACTTTTATGAACACTATTAATTCATAATCATTTGAAAACATTAAATACTATGCCCTTGTGCTGAACTGTGTTGGGAATTACGTCAGAAATGGACAATTCAGAATTATGATTATCTCACAAAATAAATCAGTAAAATTTACTTGTGCTATAACCTAAGATTTGAAATATATACCATATGGTTCAGAGAACAAATCTCCTACGTCCTTGTTGCATCTTCTGTAAGAATGCTTCTACACCAACTAAACAGAAATGAGAAGTGAAAAATTAACCATTGCAGGAAAATGAAAAAATAACATGGTATCATTACTAAACATAGATGTAATATACAGATATATGGAATAAAAAAGTCATAACATTATACACCAAATAACACAACATTAAAAAAACAATGAAATCATAATGTCGACGAAATTCGTCTTTTCAGAAACTAATACATCCTGGGTAGTTAAATTGTGCGTACGTGTACACCAAAAGTGCAGACGGTGTACTGTCATTGGATGGATTTCCATTGTTTACGACGTTTTCGACCAATCACAACCTTTTAGTGTACCGAAGTGAAATTTTTACCCACATTGCAGTAGATTCTGAAACGGCGAATTACGGCAAATAAATCTATTGGTAATGTTATACAGTTAAAATTACTTAAAAAGGTATAACTTTACAATGTAGATGGGTTGGTTTCACCATTTTATCTAGAACTAATTTCTTTACTATTCCTTACATTTTGTTCTGTTTTTTATATCATGACTTATCATTTCGTTTTACAACGCTGGATTGACACATTGGTGTTCTTTATACCTCCTCTTTCCATGATGAAAAAGAGTATTACAGAAGGCTTATATACACATATAGATAATAATCTATTATAAGAAAGGCTGGCTAATATAAGTACACCTAAATTATTGGCTTGACGAAAGCGAACAACCTTTAACTACCAGAATTGCTGATAGCATTTTATGACTGTCACAAGAAAGTGGTCGGAGTTACCGTTGGCTGAGAACAGGATATGCTTGGTGTAACCTCAGACAGTTATTACATTTATCTTATTCTGATGACTATTATATCGGCATAAAAATATTACTGTACTTCATGCAAAATTTATAAAAAGAGGTTTCAATGATATTTATTTGATACGGTTTGATTGTTTGTTATCCTTATTTTACGTAAAAATATTCATATTTCAGTCTCCGTTATCCCTACTAAATGTATTTCATAATGTCGCACAGAAACTTCGTCTATATTATGAACATGTAATCTCAGAAGAAAGTCCGTGCAGAATCGTATTATTATATTTACCATTGCAGGAACCTCGTTTAATATCCCGGTAATAAATACTTTGTTCAGGTGAATACTTGCATAATATTTCAGGTACAAACAAGCATATTAAACAGACAGTTTTTCACTGCTTATCAGCTATGCCAATTCAAGAGATCTCGATCCTTCTGAATCACAACATCAGTCCTTTTTACGGAAGAAGCTATCAAACAAAGAGGATCATATGGATAGAATCACTGACAATGGAATTTCGTTATCAAACGTACCTTGTTGACTCATTGTTTGAGGACTCAAACCATTGGGATCTGAAAAAAAATATAATAAATGTTTAGGTTGAAAATGTAGTTAGTCAACGCTTGTCTATGTGTCTGTGTGTATATGTGTGGTTGCTTTGTTGAATGTTGATTTTGAGCTTGTTTTAGTGGTGCCGCCCATCTAGACACAACGAAATCTTTAATTTAGTATCGTCCTTTCAGAGATATTTTTTACAATGTCAAGAACATTGTATAGGCAAAAGCAATCTTTCTATCAATGATAATGCCCTTTAGTTAGAGATTATCAAAGCGTAAAATATAGTTACATATTTATTGGAAGTAAAATAGAAAATAGACCAAAGTGAATTACTTTTGGTATCATGGGGTACTACCGGACATATCCAATCCTTGTGAAGTTTTATCATCCATAAAGCAGTAGAGGAATAAATGATATATGTATGTCGCCATGAAATTAAACTAATTATATCGGAAATATTAGGATTGGTAATTATGTAAATAGTTATTAGATAGTCGTGTAACTACACCAATAATTTATTTCTGATTTGATAGTCACAGCCTCGTCACAGTATTATTTATATGTGTCAGCGGCAATAGGCATAATTAGGTATTATGCTTAAATCCTAGGCAATAAGCAATTGCCTAGGCATTAACTTAATGCCTGAAATTTTCAGGCATTAAGCTTATTTCCTGAAATATAAGCCATAACATTTCACCTATTGCCTAATCAGAATGTAGACAATAGGTAGAATTATATTATAAATAAAATTATTGAAAAAAATAAGAAATTTATTATTTTGTCTTTTATGTAAGTACATAATTTTTTTTTCTGTATTACTACACAATGACTTAGTGTGTGTTCTGTATACCTGTGGAAATATTTTGAAGAGATTTTGATGGACAAACATGAACAGATTATTCTGTCGGATTTTTGAAATGTGAATAAAAATTATTTTCGTACACCTTTTTGATTATTATTTTGTTAAAATACTTTTCATAATTACATAGTTCATTAAGACTTTATTTCATTTTAATAATAAATGTTCCAGAGTCATATCTGTATGCAGCTCGTATGCGTACGGACTGGACCATATGCATATACCCATACGGTTCAACCATACGTACAGTCAGACCGTATTAGTATATTCATATGGTCCGACTGTAATAAAAATAGTAATGCTGTGTGTTTTGTTTTCTCTTAATATGAATTTTTTTTTACAACTAAAAAGTAAATTCATCATCATTTTTTTATCTTTGGAATTAATTTCAGTTTTTAAACGTAATAAATTTCTAAACTTTCGTAATATTTTACCCCTCACTAATGCTCAGGGCAAATACGAATATAATACCTATCTATGTAAAAATTTCCCACAAATCTATGGCTACCATGAATTATTTCTTGATTTTATTAGTTGCTTGTCCTTGGCGTAGATACAATGTATGCTTATATGCTTGTTGGCAAACATTTTGTTGGAAAACCTTTGTCATTATGTTAGACAAAAGGGCTTAGAAACAAAGTTTGTTTTATCTGATCAAAACATTGCCACGATTCTGATACTTCATAACTGACCGTGATTTGATTAATTTGTATTTTTATTCTGATGTTTCTGAGGCTACCATCACTCTATTATAGTATTCTGTGTGGTTATGTAAATGTTTCATACAGGATGCAGGCGTCATGTTTTTTAATGTTTGGTTTTCCACTTTACTCCAACAATCTGTAAATAGTCTCACAATTAATATTACTGGCCTCTCTTAATGGTCATTAATATCGTTAGACCTCGATAAAGTTCAAGAAATACTAACTTTGATTTTTCCGGTTCAAAGTGTAATAACCTTCAACATATAAACTATTCTTGACGTTCAAACAGTTAAATTGCTTCAGTATATGGTGATCTGTTACAGTCCCTAGTTTGATATGTTATCCACCTCCCTTTTTGTGGTAGTATGTGGTTGGGATCACATGAATCCCTTTTATGTACCTGTTCCAATACATGGTCTGGATTATCATTGGTTATTTGTCTTTTGTAGGCATATCAGTTAACCTCTGTTTTCATATTGCAAAAATTACTTCCCTTTTTGTAAAAGTTATTTCCCCTGCATATAGTTACAATGGGGGAAAATTAAAAAAAAATTGCCAATGCCTAGAACATATACTCTGATGGACATTTATAACATACACGAAAATTTGTCTGTATAATGCTGGAGGCAGAAATTTGAGTTTTAAAAAAATAAAATGTCAAAATTACCTAGAACCTTTACAGTACACGAAATACCTGCTGCTATGGGAAAGAGCCCCTACCTACGAAGCAACTGCGTAAAGTGAAAAGAGGGAATAGCTGTTATGAATAAGACCTGTGATTTTTCGTTACCGTTCAGTAACGTAAAAACAGGGAATTATAAATTCCCTGGTAAAAATATGTAATAGAGCACATAGAGTATTGGATTTCTAAACAGAAGTTTTCTGGTTTGCTGTTTTCATTACTTAAAATTTTTTTCCCTTTGAGTTAAATATAAGATTATCTTGATATTTTGCCAGAAAGCTCCGCTTCTAGCGATGACCATTAAAAGCCTTATAACATAAATAAGTGGTATTCTTGCAAATTATAGAGTTGCACTCAATCACTTTTCAGCCTCTTCACGCTTGAAGTGTTAATTTAATCACAAATTTTAGTAACGTTAATTTTCTGATAAACTTCAAGATACGTCGCTTATGTGCTGCTAACAGTTTTCGCCATTATTAAAAAAAAACGTGGTTTTGAGTCCATTGTGGTGAAATTGATTCTGCTTGATTTCGTTATATTTGATCGGATTATTGACTTTCATGAATGATTGTTTTTTCTTTTCTCGTACATATTGTGAACATACAACTTTCATACCTACAGTTCTTTGAAATACGATTTTTTTAGTTTTGAAATAATTGTAAGTCTTTCATTTCAGGACAGCCTACAGACGGGCATCATACACATGTAACTGTGCCGGTAAGTATTAGGGAGTCGTCCAAAGCAAAATGAGAGGGAGTGGGGGTTTGACTTGAGTTTCAGTAAGTTAAAAGTCGGATATTTCCACAAACGTCTGTGGTTAAGTACTAATAGTGTTGCCTTTTTGCATGGGGAAGGGACAGATGATTTTGGAAATTAATACTGTGAGCCTAACCACGGTGAAATACAGTATCAAAAGGCACTAAGAGCATATGTATATTTAAACAAATTATGACTCGAAGCCAAATGTTTCTAACGTCGAAGAGTTTCAACTGTTGATAAGAATGAAATATAAAATTTTCAATTATAGTTTTGCCAAAACTATCTAAGGACACCTTTGCCATAGGTAGATTAACCTTAGTTTTGATCAATTTCAAGTCTCACTTTATTTATACATAAGAAAGGGCCTCGGTGACAGAGTGCCCTAGGTAGTTAGTCATATCTTTTCTCGATCACCATCGTGTAAACAATGGGGTTGCGAGTTCGAGCCTTGCTCGGGGCGAGATGTACTCGACTCCAGCTTTATTTGACAAGGGATTGCTAGTTTCCTTTAAGAAGATCAGATTTTCTCATCAGGTTGGTTGGTTGGTTGTCAATTTCAGCAGTTTCAGCTATATCTGGACCACCAGACTTATTGGGAGAGGAAAGCCTGAACAGTTGTCAAGCTGAACGGTGAAATCCCGGCCTTGGGTAGATATCTGGAAACATTAACACCTGAACTGGGGCATCCGGGGTTCGAACCAAAGGCAGCGGTGCTAGGCTAGTGATCATAAGTCAGCAACCTCAACCACTCGGCCGCCCAATCCTCTTAAAATCGCTGTCATAATACGTGAAATTCAGTGGTCATCCCTAAATTTGGCATAGGAAGCACAACTCCTTGACGGGAATCTAAACTCAGCTTGTAAAACTTTGCTTATTATACTGTACGAGAAAAGAGAAGTAGTATAAATGTTCACTAAGGCAAATTTAAAGTAACAGATTTTTGCATTGCTGAAAAGTCGTATGATTTATGTAACAGACATTTAAGTTCTAAATGGTAAGTTTTAAAATCGCCATGTTTCTGCACGGATAGCTGTAGATATGCAGCTGTCTGGCCACGTATAATGGGATGGTTTTTCCTTAGTACTGTAGCTTTAATGATTTTCAAGCTATCATATTTTAACAGTTAATGGAGGCTGGAGTGCATGGTCTTCACATACAACATGGTCAGGCAGCTGTTCTACAACCTGTGGAACAGGAACACAAGCAGGATACAAATCAAGAACTTGCACTAATCCAACTCCAAAATACGGCGGAAACAGTTGTTCGGGATCCAGTAGTATGCAACAGTACCGTTCATGTAAAGACAAAGAATGCCCAGGTAAATATAAGTGCATACCTGTCTAATAAAAACCGTTTTGCGTCAGTTCCTTTTAGATATCACCTGTTGATACGTTAACAAGGCGTCTTAGCACCGTATAAAATTATTTTAACGTTATATTTTGTAATAAAGTATTTCTGTCTATTTTGTCAAATTTGCCCTCAGATGATGTTCTGTTGACCAATGGTACACTGCGCATGTTTGAAATCTATTCGGCGATGGTCTATTGACTGGTAAAAATTCGGACGTGTCTGTTCCGCCTATAACTGGTTTCTGAAACGCTTTCGCTTTCGAGATTTTTTTATAGACAGATTATTAAAGTTCCATTTAGACTAACAGTTTTCCTGAATTAGTATGAAAAGTTCAACTGAGCATCTTACTTTTTTTTGAATTTGTGAGTGGTTTCACAACTTTTTATACAAAATATAACTATAACACGTAGACCATTTTATTTATTAAACTAAATAATTTTATAAGGTAATAAAACAGTTAAAAAAATGGGTGTGCAGAAAATAGACCAGAATATTTCGCCCTCGGTACTGGGAACCGCTCAACTATTCTGTTGTCTTCGGGCAACAGAACAGTTGAGTGGTTTCTAGTACCTCAGGTCAAATATTCTGGTCTATACTGCGTGCATACCCATTAAATAACTGTATCATATTAAGCGTGCACAACATAAAGAAATCGACCACCGTATTACAATTCCGAGATGACATCTCATTATTTAAGCTATCAATTTTACAATATAAATTTGATTCTTAAGTTAGTATAAAAGCTTCCCATTACAATCTGGTTAACATAAAAAAAAAAAATAAATAAAAAAAAATAAAAGACCAATAGGAGCAAAACAACAAGAACAACAAACAGGCAATAAAAAGATAACAAACAAACATATATGCACCAGTAACGTAGAAGTGTTGAACGAGTATTTCTGGAGCATTGAAATAATGGTTGTTGGTAACAAATATTTTTGTTAAGACCATTAATCATATGTATTGTATATTACTGTATATTTGCAATTGTTTTTCCATCTGAACTGTACCTTAAGTACGAAACATTTAAAAATTACTGCCTTGTCGAGATTCGACAAATTGAAGTTTCTTTTTTCATATAATTTTCCTGTATTTCCTTTGCTTCAAGCTTTCTGATATCACATTCTTGTATCGCGTTGAAAAGTACTGACGCATATTTATTTCACTGTATTTTTCTCATTTGGTATACATTCCCGAAGATCCCATGCTTTTCTTCATGTTTATATCGGGAATGTTACATCACACAATAACGAAAATTTAGTATCAGAGGACATCATTACTATCTTAAAGAAAGTATAAAATTTCAGTTGAGGAGAAATTAAAGCGTTCTCGAGAAATCATACTTGCAAAGGTAGAACAAATGGCCGTTTTGAACAGATAAACCCAGCACTTCAACGTTTCAGAACTATCAATTCCAACACTTCTATGTTATGGACTGTAATCTGACGTACGAAAGTAGAAAAACATAAGCAGTAGTAAACAATGCTTTTCGACAATTTATCATTTTATTCAGTTCAAAAACATATCAAAATACAAAAATTTATACGTACATATAAAAAGAATAGAAAAACAATGAATGTCAACAATCCAACCAAATACAACAAGGTCAAACAAACATCGACTTCACCACAACAAATCAAAAATGTAACAAAAACGTACGTATGTTACATAAAAAGGGTCATGAAAGTTATTCCTTCCGACAGTTAATAGGTTGCACACCAGTTACTTGGAGTGTGGGTTGCTAAATTCCTTGTGGTTTCGGAACACGAATATACACCAGCTTATAGTGACAAGTGTGTTGTATGTAACAGTAACTTTAAAATTTTTGTTGATTGGGGTTTTCTACGCTATATCCCTGCAACGTAACGGAATTCGTCAGTAAGACCTAAAAGATCGTACATTGCAATCAATATTTTTTTCAGCCATTACCCCAAAGTGGCAACTTAAATTTACAGCGAAAAAGAATTATTAAATGTTTTTGTAAACACAGAGCCTGGACCCCAATACTCAGTATTTCTGTGAACAGCTAAATTTGTAATTTTCAGAAGCTCGCAGGAACGAATTGTAAAATTGTTCATTTTGTGCTTGTGGTGGCGTCTTTTCATTCAGAATATTCCCAGCAGGCATTATTCGTTGAAATAACGTTGGTACGACGTTAGGTGTCGACGTTGAAATCGTGTTTATATTTGGT
>JAOXYI010234571.1:0-10872 GCA_028566495.1 Lithophaga antillarum
CATTTTCAAGTTATGTGTAAGTAGTGGGGCTTGCCACATTAGTTGCTCTGCACCTAATTTTCCATCGGAACAATATAAATTGTGTAAGAGTATAACAATGGACAATTTCCTAAATATACCACTAGCTTACTTTACTGATATGATGGAAACTTACTTTGGCACGTACTTCCGGTAAAACCGGACGTACACTGACAGGTAAACCCGGTTACTGAATTCGTACATTGACCTCCATTTTGACAAGGCTGTGGTTGGCAATCTGAAATAGAACAGAATGTTAAAAGTCAAGATCATGAGTCAACAAAAAATAATAAATACATAAATACAAAATAAAGATAAAGTAAATAGCCAATAAATTTGGTAAATATGCATTGGAATCTGAAACAATCATCAACAACTTTTAAATTTAAATGGTTCTATGAAAAATAAAGTGTCAACTTTTATCAAAGACGCTCGACCGCAAAGTACCCAGTTATGGATTTCTAAAAATAAACTCGAATACACTTGTAAGTGTCTGCATTGCTTTTAATTTAAAATTCAATAGTACTATAAAATGTGGCCTTGATACAGATTATTCAGTGGGTAACACAAATAAATGAAATAGGTTATGTCTGTTCATTTCTTTCTTAGAACGTTTTTGATGAGTTCTGCTTGATAAGAGAAAAATACTTCTGTTGTTGCGGCACAAAATTGTTGTCCAATTATCCTGAATCGGCTGGAAGTGTTGCCCTTTTCCTATGCCTAATCCTCAACCAACTACACAATTTTGTAATTTAACAGATGTCTTAAAATTACCAAATTAGTTGAGGTATAGCAAGAAATAGAACAAAAAATGCTAAACATAATTAACTGATTCAAAAGGAGTTCTGTTGAATATTAGTTTTAATTCATCTAGCTATGCTAATCCAATTCAGCAGTTTGAAGATCTCCGTTGATTTGCAAAATTGTTACATTGGTTGAGGAAGAGGTATATATAAAGGGCAATACCTACATTAAATACAGGGTAAATGTCAAGTGTCCGCAAGAAAGTCAATAAATGCACTGTGAAACAACTTGTTGCTTCTGAATTCTTTTGAGAATGCTAGTTTCTTTTATGTATGTTGAAAATGTATTTTTTCAATAAACCATATGGTTAATGTGTACTTATTTTTCTCAAGACTTGATAAATTTTCATTTGATGTTTATATTTCACATGTTTGCAGTTTTTTAGATAATGTTTCAAGGTCTATTCTATAAATGACAATAGTTTACTTACGGTCAATGGCTAAAAATAAAAGAACACACATATTAGAGTCAAAAGAAATATCTAATAGTTATTGTAAAAATCAAAGAACCATTAGAAATCTCTATGGCTGAATGTATAATGAATGAGTACAAAAAATATGTTCTAAAATTGTAAATACCTGTTCCACAAACTAGATTTTACTAACTTTGATTATTTTTTAATTATGTGTATTTTTTTTTGATACTTTTCAATATATTTAAATGAAATGAAGATAAAGCTGACAATGACTTTATTTATTAATTAAAGACGTTCTATTTACTGGTTATATATAAATTCGATTTTGTATTAATAAATGAAATCTTTTTTGAAAATTCTCATTCTCCATAATTTTATCAGACTGCCACAAAACTTGCTGCGCATCTGGTGACACTCTGTTCTGTATGCATTTTACAATATTTACCAAATATCTTTGTATCAAGCATGATATTATGAAGGTCTTGTTATATAACCTTGCTATACCAGAATTTCAGGACAAATGATAGTTAAGTAAATCAACTTTACCAGTTTGGCAAATACTTCCGGTATAACCAGTGTTGCATGTACAGATATATGACGTCTTCGTGTTAGTACAACTCCCAAATACACATGGGTTAGATGAACAGACTGAAATGGTGAATATACAAAATATTAACTGGTAACTTAGGAGTATTGTATTTGAAACATTTACAAACGTCAATCTGTGATTTTACTAACACAAATGAGTTTTCCTGGAGACACGCTAGCAGAGTCAGTAAAACGGATATATGTAAAATGTAAAATCTTAGTCATTATTGTGTCATATATATTCATATCCTATCAATTTATTTAATTTGTTCATTAAGTATTTTCTTTCCATTGGGTACGATCTCGTTGAAAAGATACTGAAGGCTGCAGTCAAGCTTATTTCTGTAAGTTACAACTGAATTCACGTTAAAACAATTAAGGTTTTACGTTGGTCTGACGTTGATATGGTGTTGTGTTTATTGATGAGAGTCCCAAGTACTGATTCTTATTTCACGTGCTAGAACCTTATCATTTTACGTGTTTTTTGCTCTGATAGGTCGTTATTCAATGTGTTTTTGATTATCGTTCACATCAACCTTTTTGTCCAATCGTGTTTCACATTTTTATTACTCGTTCTTTTCTCCTCCGTACCTCTTTGTAGTACCCTCATTGATATTCACTTATATTATCTTAACGCTGAAACGATATGATTGACGTTGACCCTTTATGTTTTTATGACGTCAAATCAGTGATCTTCTTGTTAATCCTGAACATTCTACTGTTGTATCAAAACCTTTTCACATGACCGTTGCCATAAGAATATGTTCACCATTTCGAAGAACATAGGTTCAGCGGTATTTGTTTGACATATGCTTTCAGTTACACCTTTATGGTATGACTTCTATAATTCATAAGGAAAAGTTAATCTTTAATGAAACCTTAGAAATGTTTCATCTTTCAGATCAGAAATTAAAATTCTAATATTTTAGCTTTACTTACAGTTAGGTGCTACAAAAGAAAATTATACCAGTTGCAAAAATATTTTCTCATTCACAGCTGCACATCACTGCAGTTAAAACAAGAAGCTCATCTGAGACTGTATCGTTCATCTGGTTTATAAACTTAAGACCATGCACCCAACAATTATCAATTAACAGTTTTGATTTGATGGTCATAAAAACAACACACTTTCTAAACGACCATCCAGTGATCATTCATAAACATTTATGGTTTAATTGTATAAGTTGTTTCTAACCAGAAGATCTTTATGTGATTTTCTCATAGGTCCAATGTTAAACTATGTCCCGTATTGGCGGCCATCTTTCATGACGGACCGACTTGTCGGATATAACTTTGAAAAGAAAACTTTCCAAGGATTATATGTTAATATGTACCAAGTTTGATTCCATTTAGCGCTGTGGTTCTGAAGAAGATAATTGAATGAATTTACTGCAAAATTATACCATATTGCATAAACGGTCTTGGCGTCCATCTTGGATGATGAACAGACTTAGCGGAGAAAATTTGAAAGAGGAATATCCACGAATTATATGTAACAAGTTTGGTTCCATTTGACTTAGTGGTTCGGAAGAAGAAGATTTTAAAAACTTTACCCATGTTCGACCAGTTAGAGGCCATGCCGTCCGACGGAGGACGGGGTCATCGGATATACATGTAATTATGAAAGGGGACCTCAGAGACCATCCTGCAAAGTTTTCTTCCAGTTGGCCCAGTGGTTTCAGAGAAGATTGAAATGCGAAAAGCTAATATCGGACGACGACGGACACCAAGTGATGGTAATAGCTCACATGACCCTTCGGGTCAAAATGTATGCATCGGACAACGTTTAATATGGCCGCCTAGTTTTTGATTGAATGTTTTTCAGCCTGCAATTCAGTTGGACGGAATTAACAACTTCACGTTGAATTTTATCTTTTTCTTCCACATTTGTTGCAAAGATTAATGTTTGGATAGGATAAATTAGACTCCTGGAAAAAACAGAAATAAAGGGATTTTCATTGCGCATGCGAATGCATTACCTAACACCCTGAAGGCCAATTTTTCTCATATTGGTCCGAAAATTTACAAGAATACATTAACACAGTATTTAGAAGATGTTCTATGAAAGAAGTGTGTTCCTTTTTAAAACCTACCAACAACTTTAGAGAATTTTTAATCTATTCATATTTTGTCCCCACTTAAATAAAGTACATTTAAATGCTTTATTATATTCTCTTGTATTGGAAACTTCTGTAAACTGGCAGCGAGATATTGACATAGTTTGATGAAAACAGAGACCGAAAGTCAATTAAACATACTTCTTTACAAACCCAAAATGGTCTTTTATTAACAACAGAAAAAAAAACGACAATAACACTAATATAAGGAAATGGACTGAATTTCTTTTTTATTTTACATTTAATCGCATGAGTGATTCAAAATTTCTTAAACGCATTATAAAAAAAAACTTTTTGCAATTATATACTGTAATCATTGTAGTCAGTGATTATTTGTCATGAACAGCTTTCGTATGGGCTAAAGAGGCGAATAGCTAAACTTTGAATTATTTGCTCATGGCATATGATTCAGACATAAACATGTTAAATCTGTTTAAAGTTTGCAGACTGAAGTAACAGTTACATATCATATTAATAACCCATGTCAGAGTTCATTATCCTCATACAAAAAAAAATATACATGGATTTCAGATTCTCAGTTTTTACAAGACAGTTTCTTTCTCGTGGGTATAACATCACAGTCAACAATTCAATGACATCAAGATTATCATTTCAAAGGTTTTGAAGCCAGATTGTTGAAGAAAGCCGTCAACATTTGACAAGTAGACATAATGCATATTTCAAGCAAAAGTTGTACATAACGTGGAATGCATGTTATATATAGCACTCCGTATCGAAATACATTTTGCGTTTATTCTCTGCTACGAATTGAATTCTATGTATTATCATATATTTTGTAGTAATATGGGTAATTTTGCATGGTCAATACGACCGGAAATGGATGTCCCGTATTGGCCCTTGTGCCTGAAAACCCGTATTTGCCCTTGAAAATCCATATTTGCCCTCTTCAGCCTGAAAATATGTGATAAATAGATTATGACAAGCCCTCAGGCTCAATATGGGAGTCTCGGGCTGATACCAGGGCAAATATGGAAAATGCCGTGTATAATCTGTATTATATTGCTACCATGTAAAAAGATCAACTTTTGAAACATATTGCTTTCTGGTTTATTGGTGTCAAAGTTATGATCAGTCTCTCAAAATGTCTAAATTTACAGTGTAAATAACGCTGCAGAATTTTTCGACCTGAATGACTTTTATAGTACTCTGTAAATAATATTTTTAAATATTTATGTGATTACCTTTCTCACAGTGTCTACCAGTAAAACCTGGGTGACATCTACAGATATAGCCGGCTAGTTCATTAGAACAACTACCACCATTCTGACACGTAACACCAACGCAGTCTGTGAATATAAAATAAGGTTTTGACCAGATATACAAAACGATACTTCCAGAGTAGGTTTAAAAACACGGAATATAAAATGAAACTTGAAACAAACATCCCCTGGAGAAAATAGGAGGTTGATAATTTGTAGTATATTTTTAAGTGGCTCAGTAAATAGTTCATTCACTTGAAATACATGACCTCTTATGACATAATCGGGTATAGATATTTTGCGGTCTTGCGGGTCTGCGGTTTGCAGGCCTGTGATCTGCGGGTCTTTGTTCCACGAGTCTGTGGTTTACGGGCCAGGAAATATTTTTTTAATTCTTGCGAGTTAATGATTTATTAAATTGTTTATTTGTAATATTTCAGATTTTACCTAATTAATTAAGGTCGTTTCCGTTCCACGGGAAGATCTTACTGTATTCATCGTGATTTTTTTTTCTTCATTTCACAACATATCAAAAAGATATTTGGGGCTACCGAAATGTTTTGCTGTAATACATCGATATCTGAAGTTTGTGAAATTATATCACGGCAAATCGGAAATTTTAATGAGGGACGTAAGGGATCACTAATCAGTGGTTTATGTATCCTGATGAAATGTTTATATAACTTCTAGAATTCTTCATACAGGTGTCATTAAATGAAACATAACTATTCTCTAAATCCAAAAGTAAATGACAAACTGAACAGATATATGGCCAAAGATCAGCAAAGTTTATCTTCATATAACAGGGACATATACCACAGATGGCTACAGTAACACTGGGAATTTTATGTAATAAATCTGAAATAATATAAACTTGTTTTAACCAAACATTTCACACAAAATTATTTGGGTACTGTGTACAAGGTACAGAATTCCATAAGGATTCGGATAGGGTTTTCCGACAAGTTTCAAAACAAATTCTGGCATATTTTCTTCTTGGTATATCATTCCCCATAAAATAGTCTTTCGTTTAGTTATGCTTGCCTAAAATGTGTCAAAAAAGCCAAGAAAACTGAAAACAAACATCATCTACGAAAATATCTGCCTCATTTTCTCTGCACATAATAATTCAAAGAAACCACTATCAGAAAAACTTGATCTCTGTAAAAACTATTTTCATTAATTGTTGAACACATTGTTGAAGGCCTTATCAGCAATTTTCAAGATGAAGAATAACAATAATAGCGCTGTTCTCTTGTATTCCTGTGATTTTGTCGTGTGTACATCTACCTGATATCCCTCTTGTTCAATTATTTTTTAGTCAGTGGATTGTTCACATATTACGGTAGCGTATTAGCGCCACTTGAAAAAAAAAAATTTGCATTATAACTCAAAACTTTGCATTATTTCGCAAAACTTTTGCGTTATTTCGCAAAAAAATTTGAGTTATAATGCAAAACATTTCACAAAGATTTGCGTTATAACGCAAAACATTTACGTCTTAGGACAAGGTAAAAACTTATCATTTTGTGTTCAAAGTATTAATTTCAGTTTTTAGTGAAATTCAGAGGAAAGGGGCTACTTATAATTCCTTTAAGGGAAAATTATTTTAAAAATAAACTTAATATTATTGTTTGTTTTCAATAATATTATCTATTTGACGCCTCCCCCCGCACAAGCCAGGTTATGTTATCTGCGAGGTACCCGTACCTATTTTCTTAAAATACTTTCATACGATGTCAGTGTGATCGAAAGAGACGTACAAAATACTCTTTTACATTTGTATTTTAGATCTTCGGCATTTATAAGTAACAAGAATAAATGGTTCCGAAAGGAACGAAATAAGAGTTCATATCCAAGTTATAAGTAAATTATCATCTTTGTATCTATGTGTCACTGGATCGCCAGTGAAGTGGTAGACTAATCCAGGAAATTCCAAATCATCTTCCTTTTCTTTGAGTACGGATGAAGAATCGTGAAAGCGTGAAATCAAAATTCTTCTGTTATTTATTGAGAAATATACGGTACTTTTAGTTTGGGAGATGTATACCAATCTCTATATTAAAAATGACTATATATTGCCCTCAAGCCCGCAGCCAGCAAGCCCGCAACCCACATACTAGTCACTCTCGACGTAGTCTTTCTTTAAAAATAGATTGTATAACATAAACAGAAAATAGAAAACAACACAGATATCTTGACATAAATCGTGTTCATAAATTTTCCATGATTTATCATTATATAAAAATGCATGAAGTGTGCAGGTAGAAAACGACGTTAATTCTACTGCATTAAACATACTTCATTAAACAAAGTTGAATACATGTTGATAAGTTGAAACTGTTTTATATTCTCATGTCAAAATCGGCACTTTTGTTAATTTTTCTGAGATAAAACAGGACAATTTCTATTATATTTTCAGTTTTTTGTTTTGAGAGAGAGAGAGAGAGAGAGAGAGATGGGAATGGAATGAAAGTATATTAAGCTTCGTTAACAGTATATGTTGGTACTTACGATCGATTACTGAAATAACAAAAATATAAGCTTTTAGATATGAATAGTAACTAAGATTTTTTCATTAATTTGAAGGTATGGGGTTAATATCCGGAAATTTTTCTTATCATATTTCAATTCTATCATCCTCAACCTAGCGTTATATTTCAGCAGTGTGATACAACATGGAAGCGAACATTTTTCTTTGTATTTTCAATTGTATTTGCTATAATACTAATATTTATTAGCTCGTCTGACCCGAAGGATCATGTGAGCTATTGCCGTTATTTTGCGTTCGTCAGTCGGTCGGACGTAAAATTTTCACATTTCAATCTTCTTTCCGGAACCGCTTAACCAAATAGGACCAAAATTGGTAGAAATGTTAACTCGGGTGGTCCTCTACAAAACATAATTTTTATGCCATTGGGAAATTCGATAATTCAGGAAGGCTGCCAGGGCCAGTAATATGTTCTGATTGGCTAAAATTCCGAAGATATTTTTGTCAGTAATCACATGACCAATGATGTGTAAGGTTGTTGGGAGGTCCTCTGCCAGATTGGAACTTTTGTTCCATTCTGAAATCCAAAATGACCTACACCTTGAGACCCTATGGGAAAAACAATGAAAGATGTTCTTCTCATAAACAGACAAACTTAAACCAAAACAGTTGATGAATGATCATCGGATGGTCCTTTACAAAATTCGCGTTTGTATGCCAACCTGAAATTCAAGAATTCACCACAATACAGTTTAACACACCTATACATGCAACATTTTCCTCTGACACTACTTGCCTATATTTTAGGTATACTTGTGCCATCTTTTATGTCAAATCAGACCCTGTTCACGACAAGAAAATGCCAAATAAATACCCTGTTCATGACTAAACATGAAAAATTATGTACCCTGTTCATGGAAGATCGTTAAACACCGTGATTTAAAGGGTGAACTCTAAGCTTTTTTAAAGATCAACGAAGAAGGTAGTACATACAGAGTTCTTTTGATTTCATGATTATGTATAAATTATTATGTGTATTCAATAGTGCACTAACAGAGAAATAATTGATGTGACAAATTTAATAATGCATTACCAAAAAAAAAAAAAAACAATTGATGTGACAATTCATTTGGCATAACTTCATTTTTTGATTAAGATTAATTATCATTAATGAGAGTAATGCTAATAAACTGAAATTATATCAGTTGAAATTGCATATGATAAAAAAGTAAAAAAGAACTTAATCGTTATCGGAAACACATAATTTATTTGTTAGAATTTCTTACAACATACATACGTGTATTACAAATTGTTCCAGTAAAACCAGTATTGCATTTACATGAGTAGGATGATACAGCGTTAATACACTGTCCGTGTGAGCAATGGTTATTGATACAGTCTGGAATCGAAATCAGTTAACACTGAATAAAGACACGGCAAAATAAAGATTAAAAAACTTCATAAATAGAAAACATGAAGTTATGTATTGAAAAACTTGATATCTTGGTCAGACATAAAAACGGGAAATCAGATACAAATGGAATTTTCATATCAAAACGTTAATAAATGTCTTTTACAATTATTACACGTGTCAGCAGTAGTATGTTCTAACAGTTAATTCTTATGCATGCTTATTAACTCAAGCTTTCGATAAAAGTTTTATCTTTTTGATATTTCTCAACAGACAAAATATGCTTCAAAAAACTGAATGTTAAGAACTATAAAATGTCGTATTCGACTAAAATAGTTCTCTACGTACTTTAATGCATGTTCTAACAGTTAATTATGCATGCTTATTAATTCAAACTTTTGTTGATAAAAGTTTTATCGTTTTGATATTTCTCAACAGACAAAATAATTTTCAAAAAAACTGAATCTTAGGTATGTATAAAATGTCGTATTCGGCTAAAATAGTTGTCTACGTACTTTAATGTATGAATTATATTAACCCTTAAGTCAAATTTATGTCAAGCCAAAAATGGTGGAACAGCCAAATCAGAGAAGCAAGCCTTTGAATGGAAAGTTGAAGTTTAAAGCATGTATTTGTTCACATTAATTCAACACAGTAGTTCATAAGTGACGGTATCGATGCGTTAGTAAATTGTACAATTATAGAAGCTTTCATTTTTTATACAATTATTGCGTGATGTATACTGTACTTACGGCGCGATCTATACTACAGTACTATGTGATCTACACTACGGTACTTATTGTGTAATCTACACTATGGCACTTACGGCGTGGTGTACACTACGCCACCTCACAGCGTAATGTACGCTACGGTACTCATGGTGTTATGTTTACACTACGGTACTTACGATCGATTACTAAAAAAAGAAAGAATATGCAAATTGCAGATGCTTATAATGCAAATTAATTACATTGAATAACGAACAGATCATGGTTTCAGAAAGCTATAAAACTTGTTCATACTTGAATCAAAATCATTTTTCTAAAATCAACAGCACTTAAAACAGCTTTGTACAGACGGTGAACTTTGATACGACCAAAACGTCGTTACACTCATGAAATAAATATTCTAATAAATGTTCTATTCATGAACTGTTATAACAAAAACAAAGCTGAAAAGAGGAAAACCATAAAATTGACGGATCCTCATCATATATCTATCTTTTTTCCAAAATTACTAAGGATCATTCACGCTTGAGATCTGTAATCTACACTTTGATTTTAATTTTTATATAAGAAATTAGCGCGCCAGTTTTGTATAGTATATTGCAATTTATGCTACGTATGTATCTATACCATGCGAAGATGATACTCTGTTCTGGGGTATTATTTAATTATTGGGATTTCCGTGACAAGCGGCTTTTGTATATATTTGTATATATTAAGCAATGCTTGTATCTGCCAAGAATGTTACTGTCGTATTTAAAGATGTAGAAGTACACTGGATCCATAATGTCGTATACGCGCCAGGAACTTTCTATACTTTCGTAATGCATAGAATCGTACTATGGGAGTTCGTTTGATCCTATTGTGCTCGTTTTAGCTTGTTTTTGGTTTGTTTAGGTGCTATTTAGCATATTTTAAATCTTCTTTGTAAATATATAGTTGAAATTCTATTTACTTTCTACTTACATGTATTACAGTTGGTTCCCTGGTATCCAGGGTTACACGTACATGTGTACCCTGACAGACTATTTAAACATGACCCATAAACACATGGATTAGTACTACAATCTGTAAATATACTTT